>VYXB01003410.1:184005-404686 GCA_013397135.1 Pachyramphus minor | reverse complement strand
AAGGAGGAGGCGGCGGCGGGACCCAGCAACGCCGCGAGGAGCAGGGCACGGAGCACCCGCCACCCCTGGCGCCAACGGCCCGGCGCCATGTTCGGCCCGGCCGCCCGCCCTCAGGAAGTGCTGGCGCGAGCGGCCGCCGCGGGGGCGGTGCCTGTGCGGGGCAGGGGCGGCTCCTCCAGGGCGGCTCCGCCCGGGGACCGCCCTCCCCCTCACGGGAAAAGGTGGGCTGCAGGGCTGAGGAAGGCTACTCTTCCTCTCACGGGAGAAGCCGCCGTCGCCTCATGGGCGAAGCCGCTCTCCCCTCACGGGCGCAGCGCCCCTTCCCCTTGCGGGCGAAGCCACTCTCCTCTCACGGGTGAAGCGCCCCTTCCCCTCGTGGGGGAAGCCGCTCTCCCCTCACGGGCGCAGCGCCCCTTCCCCTTGCGGGCGAAGCCACTCTCCTCTCACGGGTGAAGCGCCCCTTCCCCTCGTGGGGGAAGCCGCTCTCCCCTCACGGGCGAAGCTCTCTCCCCTCAAGGGCGAAGCGCCCCGTGCCACAGACCCCGGGAAGGCTTCAGTCCCGATCTCCCGCTCCAAGCACGGCCACCGGACAAAGCGCTCCGGCCCCAGCGTTGCGGTGGCTTCCACGTCGCTCGGTGAGGTTTTGAGACCCTCCTTCTCGTATTGGGGCGCCCATAACGAGGAGGCCTGTGCGGGGGGAGCTCATTAAGAGGCTGTGAGGCACCAGTTCATTCGGGGTGTGCTGTGGGATCACAGTAAATCAGGTGTTCCCTAGGGCCACGAGGGATTGTCATGGAACACCGGCATCCCAGAAGAGTTTGAGTTGGAAGGGACCTTTGGAGATCATCCAGTCCAAGGCAGGGTCACCTGGAGCAGGTGACACAGGAGCTTGCTCAGGTGGGTTTGGAATGTCTCCAGAGAGGGAGACTCCACGCCCTGTCTGGGCAGCTGTTCCAGTGCTCTGCCACACTCCAGGTAAAGCTCTTCCTTATGTTGATGTGAAACTTGTGTTTCAGTTTATGGCCATTGCCCCAGGCAGGCAACCTATCCATCCAAATGCATTGTCTACCCCAACCCAGACACATCATTCTGTGTTTTCCCTTGACTTCAATGAGATTCCTGTCAGCCCCATCCCTTTGGCTTGTCCAGGTTGCTCTGAACAGCAGCACTGCCCTTGAGGGGAATGATTGCACCCTCAATTAGTAGAAATTAAGACAATCGACTTCCTTAGTTAGCCTGGTAAATAGACCAGAAAAAGAAAACAAGAAGACATCCCTGTACAGGTCTGGGCTGCCTTCTTGTCCAATATGGAAATTCTTGTTTGGCCAAAGATTATCCTTGCTTGGAAGTAACTTGTGATGAAGGATTTTCTATCCTTTACTGCAAAAGAAAAGTTGATAAGCTGTTGTCAAAGCATTTCTACCTCTCCCCCTTCCCTTCCCCAGTAAGCAGTGGGACTTACACCTCTGGATTTTATCCCACTTTGACAGTTTATCTTGTGAGGCTCCTTTACATCGCTCCCGTAGTGATAGGAATAATTCCTATTCCCATAGGAATCTGGCCTTGATGGAGCCATTTGTTAAAGCCTGAGTATTGCTCTGACCTTTATTTATTGACACTGAAGCAAACTCAATGTCTTTGGGGACAGCAGGAGAAGGTGCCCATAGCACTGCTCACACTACGCAGAAATGAAACAATCACAGTGATTTTCCTCTTTTGCTGCTTCTCAGGAGCAATGAGGCCTCTCCCAATGACTCAGTGATATTCTCTCCTCACTAGGTGTTCCAACAGTATCTGCCATTACCAAAGAAGAGATTTGCTGACAGAGATCCCTGCCTTTCTGTGCTGTGAGCTTCTTGCCACTGCAGTTAATGCCAGCTGAGGATTCAGTAAGTGAGAGCCTCTCAGAACACATATATCTTGTCATATTTTCCATGTGATGCACATACACTGAACTCAAAGTCTCTTTATTACAAGCTTTCTAAGCCTTTAAATATTCTGGTGGTTTGTAAAAAGCAAAACAAAACCTTCTAATTTATCAGTGCCTGAGTGGACAGTTTGAAAATTGGATATAGTGTTTTAGCAATGTTTAGACCTTAGATATTTAGGGAAAAGAAAGAAATACAGCAGTAGGAATTATTTGAGAAGACACACACATGGCTGAAGTTGCCTTGTGAGGAGATAATACAGAAAGCACTTTTTTTTCTGCTGCTGGTAAGAACTGGAGAAACATGAGAGAAATGTTAGTTTTTCTATAGACTCTTTGGAGGAAGGGAAAAAAAAAAGTGATTGACCAAAATGGAGAAAGTTTTCAGATCTGGTGGAGCCAAATTAAGAGAATCTACGTGACGTAAAAGGGAAGGCTGAGGAACATTTCGTTGTGGGGTGGTGCAGGGTGGTGAACAATTATATTTGCATGGTTCAAGAACACGTGAATGAAGGGGGAGGCAAAACAGAGCTCCATGAAGGGGCTGAGGAGGAACATGTAAAATGATGGCTCCAGATAAATATGAATTCAAAAGAACCAGGGAAGAAAGACTTGACAGTAAAAAGAGTAAAAGACTTTGCAAATAATTTTTGAGTAATTTTTAGCCACATTTAACACAGAGGAGGTTTGCATTTCAGGCAAGGGCTGCTCAGGAATGAGCCAGAGTTGGGTTTGTTCCTAAAAGAGAACAGAGTGTTCCTGGAACAGTGGAGACATGACATGGTGCTGCTAATCCCTGGGAAGTAGGTCAGGCTTGCAAAGATGGAGAAGGTACTTCTCATTTGAACCTGATTAGGAACGTGAAACAGGAAAAGGATAGAAAGAGAAAGCAAGGAAGGGCCGGTTAGAGAAGATAAGTGTCTGAGCCTGACCTTTTATTGCTCCTGTGATTACTTCAATTACCATGTCCCTTACAAAACTTCCTCTCCTTTAGCTTCATTTGACTTCTGTCAAATCTGTACTTCTTCAGCTTCTACGTGTGTGTTGCTCTGCTGGTTTTGCATAGACCTTGAGAGCTGTAGTTTTCCAGCTTCCATAATCCCACTGCTGTTAAAGAAAAGGTTCAGGAATCAAGCTGTCACTTTAGGTTTCCACAGCTGTTGATAGAAGTGTACCTGTGAACACCAGGTAAGTTTTGGATAGAATTTGGAGAAAAAGAAGGGAAAAAAAAAAAGGTTAGTTCAATTCCATGTTTGTTTGTTTTAATCTTGACTATAAAATGTAAAGGCCAACTATAGCATGGAAATAACAAGTGTGTTAGACCTGCCAAGAGGCTGGAGGTGCCCACGTGTCTTTCTCTTGTTCTGTGACACTGCAGGCACCCATGGCACAGATATTGCTGTGCTGGAATGATAATCTACCTTGGTGACCCTGCTCTGCACCAAAATCCATTGTTCCCTAGACTTCCCCATCAGTAATTCCACTGTTTCTCTTGAAGGAACTGAAGAACACTGTGCTTTGTGTTCTACAACTATTTTCTGTATTGGGAAGTTGGACTAGATGACCTTTAAAAGGTCCCTTCCCACTCGAACTATTCTGTGATCCTGATTCTGAATTAAGATTTTTCCTCCTGATAGTGTGGCTTTCCAGTGGAAAAAGCAGACAATTAAAAACTTTGTGATTTTAGAGTGTGTGGTACAGAAGGTGTAGTTAGAAAATTCTTCCTTTACGTTTGTTTCTATTAGGTTTATTTTTTACTTCATTGAATGTTGTCCTATTTTTGGTTTGTGTGGGTTTCTCTTGGTAAAGAAAGGTATTCCAGCAGTCCTGACATGTTTTCTTTCACTGTGTGCCACGGTGGATTCATGGCACTGCCCAGAGCAGAATAAATCACTGGAACACCCATTTCCCTAAAACACACTTAATATCACCATCCATGTTATTTTTTTTCAGTTCTATACTGGAGTTCCAGAACTACTCTCCCAGGCTTTTGCAATCTGTTCTTGATGGATTGTTTGCAAAACTAGAAAATAAGATTTTTTTTTAATAACACAGACAGTAATAACTATGTATTTCTGATTTTATTTAAATTTGTATGTGTACCTAACAAAATAAGTTGCAATATACTTTTCATGATGTGAAAGCTAAAAGAGGTTTATAATTTCAAGCAAATAATGTACTAGAGAATAAACAAAATGTGGCCTAAATAAGTATTCCCTGCAGTTTTTAACATGGATTTATTAACCATAAAGCTTGTTGTATTCAAGGAGAGTGGTTTAGTTTAGAATAGATAAATCAATAAATACAAAACACTGTAACTGTTGGGAAGTCACCCTGGCTCTGCCTTTGGTATCTAATTAAAATGAACAAAAGCTTTTATACGAGACTGACCAGGAATGTTCATGTCTCTCCTTCAAAAATAAGACTAAAAAATTCTGTGGAATATTAAAAGAAACATTTCAAGAGCTTTCTTGTTCATATGAGTGAAGTTAATGTGAATCTAATGGGTGCTCACCAAAAGGTAGGTATGTAATTACAAGGAAATCGTAGTTACAGGGTACTGGACCCATAATCCTTCCAGTTGAATGTGGCTTTCAAGAACATCTCTGACTAACTTTAAGCTCTGTTATCCTGCAGAAATGTGAAGAACTGGTTGTCCTGTGAGGGTCTCTGATTTGAGATAAGTTATCAAAGGTATTCAGCATTGGAAAATGTATCTTATTATCAAAAAATCCCACCATTCCCTTGTTTTTGCTTCTTATAGTAATGTGCAGTTCTTCCCTACCTTCCTGAATGGCTGTCCTTGATCTTGTAGCCTTAAATAATACTTAAAAATCTGCTTTTTCATCTCGTATCCAAGTACAGAAGACACTTGGCCACTGAGATAGAGTTTGTCACACAAAGCCTGAAAGAGAGGCACACCAGAGTACAACAGTGTTCAGTGTGCTTCCTGCAGCCAGAGGTATCCATACACCACGGGGAGCAGGGATACCTTGGTCAGGAAGCATAAATGCCTGTGTGGGAGCTGCAGGAACAGCTTGCTGCCTTTGGAAAGGTGACTGCTCAGCAGGGGAGCTGGGACAGGAGGAAGGAGATGTGGAACCTGAAGGGCAGCTTGTTTCTGGGGAAGTGTCTTTATTGGTATCTTCATTCTCTTCCAAGGTACCAGAGAGAGGGACAGGAATTAATTTGCAAGCCTTATGTAATATCCAGCCCTGGTAAGAGGTTCATGCTGGGGGCTCCCTTTCCCCACACAGTGCTCCAGCATTCAGGAATGCCTCCGCTTCCTTATTTTTGCATAAGGCAAGCACAGGCCTCCTACAAGATCATCTCCCACCTCTACTCTGCATCTGTTCATTTTCTGACTGTCAAGCCTCTTCAGAATTTAAAAGATCTTGCAGGAGATAGGAGAACAAGGTTTCGAGTTCGAATGCATCAGATCTGATATGAAACATGAATTTTTATTTCTTGACTTATTTTTCTTTTTTTTAAGTGAAAAAGAGAAAGAAAAACTGCTGTGTAGGGAACTGTTGCTTGTAATATGTCTATCTCAGTGGTAAAAATATCTCCAAGACAGAAGTACAATTCTCTTTTTAGCCCTGACGCCTCCAAAGCCTGATATATGTGGCTGAGTTAGATGGAAAGGTATTATTAAGTTTTTCTTAGATTATGATGCAAGCTCAAGCTGGCTGGGCTTATCAGGCAGTAAACCAGTGCAAACAGCTGTGGCCAAAGTCTGCTCTTCTCCATTTTGCTCTTTGTGGCCAGAATTCCTCTTCAATGAGATCCTGGTTCCCTTTTCTCACTTGTGAGGGCATATCCAGGCCATGGCTTATAGTACAACCTGTCATTGATAGAGTAATTCTCATTGAATGCTATTCAAGGAAAAAAAAAACCCAAGAGTTATTCTTCCTTACACAATACAGGAATTCAAAATTCAGGCCTTAATCTCACAGCTAAGATTTGCTAGGTATGGCATGGGGAGTTATTTACACAGGGCTTTTACCATCAGTGACTTCTTGTTTCAAAAATAAGCCCTTTTCAACTCCTTTCTGGTGTAAGGAGGTGAATCAAACTGTGTTAAAGTGTGTAAAGACCTGGAGCTCTTCTTCTGACTTCAGCAGGGACTGCACAAGAATTGGGTATCTGTGAACACAGCAAGTGCTTTTCCTGTTCCAGGCAGTGTCCCAGCCTCACTAACAGCTCCCTTCAGGAATGTCAAACCCATTTCAACGCTGCTCCCAATGCTGCACGTGGAACAGGCTGCCCAAAGGCACAGCCATAAACCCAGGCCAACCCCACAGATGTTCCATGGCAGAGGAGTAACTCTGCACTCACAAACACACCGAATATGTGCTGTAATTCTAAAGGTCTCAACACTTCAAGATTTGTTGCAGAAAGAATAAAAGCTCTCCTGAAAATATGGGCAGTTTGGGAAAATGAAAACTGTCCTGTCATAAGCCAAATGTTTGCATAAATGTCCCAAAGACATATTGCAGCAGAGCTGTAAATCCAGGTGCCACTGCATGTAGTTCTCAAGCCAAGCTTCCAAACACCCCAACTTTTATGAATGTCTTTATTTCTCAACCTGAATTTAGAGCTGGAATAAGCAACTTCAGCTGGAAGCAGCGGGGTATACATGAAACAATAAATATTTTCTGATGTGTTGCTCTGTTTGCACCACCTTTTCAGGGTTTGCAGTCATTCTCTCACACATTGAGAAAATATGTCTTCATCCAAAAGCAGTGAAAAATAATATTTTCCCATCTTAACAGGCATTCTGGCTTGATATGTGTGCCAGTACTCCTGAGGCTCTTCTGGGGACAGTCTTCTCTAAAAATTTTCAAGTTCTAGTAAAGGGATGTTCATCTCCTTCAGTGTTTCAAAACAGGTATAAAATCCTTATCTTGGCCCTCCTGTTTAACCAGTTTTCCTGTTCCTGTCCCACTGACCTGTGCATTAGGTGGACCAAGGACAAGTAACAATCAGATTTCTTTCAGGTTTTTTTTTCCTGACAACCATTTAAAAGAGGTAAAAATTGCACAAGACATTACAAGGCACTGAAAAAAACCTACCTGTGCAGAGGAACTCACTGAAATACCCCAGGAGAGAAATGCAATTTTGTAGCTATATTGTGCCAGAGCTTTGTAATTCTCCTCATTCTCCTTTTCCCAGAGACAGTTGAAAACAAGCTGCTTGAAAGAAGAATTACGTGCAATATGATCTGAGTTTAACTCCTCACTTATCCTGCATCACTAGTGTCCAATAGACATTTCAGGCCATTTATTCTTTGGACAATGATCTCAAATTGTTCCTGGAATTTTAGGAACAAGATCCCTTTCAGTTACAGTCTAAAAAATCAGCGGGGTGATTTTATGAGAGATTAGCTACTTGGATGAAAATTGGAATCAATCCAAAAAGTTTTCTGTATTGAAGTGCAAAGCAGGCTGGGTTCAGAATTCTTGGTCCTGAGAATATCTTTTACATAACCAAAAATGCAGGTCAGCTGAACAGAGGTGATTTTATTACCAGGCTGGATTGTCTCTGCAGCATTCCCATGAAATGGAGTGTGCTTACATTTCATAGTAATTTATGTGGTCATAGAAACATCTCTGCTCCAAAAAGGTGGTGGATAGATCTCTTTGCTGGGCCATATGAAAAGAAGGTTGCAAATTGTCTGCCAAAATAGACTACTCAAGCTGAAATTCTAGTGTTTTGTTTGCCAAGGCCACAGAAATCTTCAAATATACAACCAATTGTCATCCAGTGATTAAATGCAACTTCCTAAGTGTCCGTAAACACTTAAGCCCAGTGCAATTTTCAGACACGTGGATTGGTAATTAAGGTGATCGGTGCAAAGAAAACCATTGATTTTCCTTTGGGGGTTCCTGTGCAGAGCACTTGTGATCCAGCCCCAGAACACAAGGGTGTCAGGCACAAAGTCAAGTTAAGATTTTTCTTTTGAAAGAAAGAATTGAAACCAGAGAGGGTGCACATTTATCTGAAGTGTGGGCTGCTGATGGAGCTTATGTAAAAGTTTCTTTCAGAGCTCCCCTTTTGCCAAAGAATGCATTAGCAGATATCTAGAAATAGCAGGTTTTATGTGGAATATACTAAGCTGGTAAGTGCTCAGAGCCTCATTTCCCATCCTTTAGCGGGTAAGTGCTGTTCAGCTCCACAAGTGGACAATGTAAACCAGTTATAATAAGTGGATTATGGATGGTAACAATCTGAAGGACATAAATACATAGTCTTACATGGCTTATTCCAGCAGAGCACTGCACTGAAACTTCATTTTTGTTGCTGAACTATTCCCAGCCATGGTGCAGCTTTCTGTGTGGCAACAGTTTCATGGATAGTGTTCCTGGTCTTCCAGCTTCAGCCATAAGCTCTTAAGTATGGATGCCTTTTCCCCTCGGAAGAAATGTGAGATAAATCATGCACTTTTAAAGGTTTACGTATCCTCAAATATTTTTTTTTTCCCATCTGTATAGGTGATTAAGAAATATGTCCTTTTTCTTTGCAAGTGGCATGTAGCTCCTTATATCCCAGTTACTGAAGAGTAACTTCAGAGACCCAGAGCTGAGCCTGTACTAAGCTGCTGTTGGCACACACTCAAGCTCAGGGGAGGGGGCAGTTTGCACAGATCTGCCAAGCAGCTACTGCCGAAGCCAGACTTTGGTTTTAGACCCACCTGTGTCTGGTGAGGAGATGGTGGGTCCAAGTCTTCGTTCTAGTCCTGTGACTCTCCAGTCACTCCCAGGCAGCTCTGTCCCTGAACCAAGTGTACCATTTGGCACGCTGGACTCTAATTATAGCTCATGTCACAACTCTCTTTCCCAGCAGGAATGTTACTGTGCCACTGCTCAAAACACTGGGAAAGGGTGGAATTCACATTCCTGTGCCTCGCCCAGCAGAACAGCTTTAGATCCAAGTGCTGCAGTAGCACAGGTGATGGATATTCTTTAGGCTGCTATTTTACACTTTGTTCTCCTATTTCTGTGATTTTTCCCAGGATAAATGAATAGGAAAAAATGGGAAAGCATAAGACAATGATGACTTTCTAATATGACTTCTCAGTGTGTGTCTAAAACTCCACAGGTAGACATTTTGTTTCTGTCTTGGAGATGCATTACTGTGAGAAAACCACCAGACCTGGAGGCAACTGAAGCCAAAGGCATTTTCAAACAAGCCACATTCGCTGGCTGAGCAGACATTTGCACTTGTAACACTGGCAGAGCCCTGGCCACAATAACAGGAAGGTTACTTTCTGATTCGGCCTCATGGAGAATTATACTTTCGGCAAAGTCTTAGGATAGAGCTGTAAATGACCTGTTTCGTTTCGATCTAAATTCAGATCCACATGCAAGAAACATGTCCTGCTAAAGCACAGCTTCTGACAGCACTCCTGGGCCTCCTGTCACACATCTTTGGGAAGGAGCTGAATTCTATGCCTTATTGAGACAGTAGGGAAAAAATACTTTGTTGCAGTTTAGAAAGCAGTAACAAATATTTTTATGTTACCAACCACCACCCCCCAGCTATTTCTTAAATGCAACAACTTGATTTCTGTTGCACAAAGAATAAAAAAAAAGCCATAAGAATGTGCAGGGAGTCAGGCAAGTCCCACCACACCCTAAGAAAAGAGCTCTGCTGTCATTCCCTAAAACAGAGGGCTGTCATTTGGAAATGTAACAGGCATTTTTGTGAGTCCTCTTAGCTGTCTGCCTACCATTTGCTGCTACTTGTGGTTCAGTTATTTCCCAGTAAAGTCTGTGCTGTGAACAAAAGGCCAAACAATGACAACTTTTTTGGCTGCTAACAGGAACTGCTTACTTCTTCTGCCTGAAAAAATGCAGGTGTTGCACAAAGAATATTTCTTTTGGGGTCAGCATTGCCCCTTCACGCAAATATCTAACAGAATATTAAATCTCAGTAATGCTTGGGGACTGTAAAAAAGGTGTAAGCCTTCCCTTGGGGCTACTGCAGCACCAATCTGCATTTTTATATTCTATTCCTATTTTCTAAAGGTCCCTGTTAAAAGCACGGATCACTTCTAAAGGCATTGTTTGCTCATCAGCAAAATAGTGACCAGAATCTTCTATAAATAGAAAAAAAGTTATGTTACAGAATGGGCTTAAAAACAAAGAAATCCAACCACTACGTCAAGCTTCATGAACTCTGCTTGACTAGATAGAGAATCTCAGAATTACAAGGTCAAAAAATGCAGAGTATTATCTGCTAATCCAGGCTCAAGGAAAGGCAGAAATCACTGTAGTAGGTGAATAAGCCAAAAACTCAAAACCTGAAAAAAACCAAACCAAACAAACAAAACCCCCAAAACAAAACCCCCCAACAAACAAAAACCAAAACAAAACCAACCCAAATCCACACCTCATGTTAAAAGCCATTGCAATAGAAATGAAGAACCAGGGCAGTTAGAAAATAGCATTTTCCTACTCAACTGTATTTTTAACAAAACACATCAACTGTTGGAAGTTACAGCCCAGCATACACTAAACTTCTCCCTACATGCCTAAAGCCTGTCTCTGTGAATAAAAAAGACCTTTTGGGTCTATGTACTTCCAAAATTACACAGTGCCTGGCTATTCCAGAGAATTCTCTGTTTAGAAGCAGCTACACCTGAGGGCACTGATACACTCCTTGATCCTGACCAGCCTCACCTGGGACCCTGCTCACACCCCCTTCCCACAGTTCCTTGGGCCCCATTTAAGCTCAAGTTTCGGTGCTGTGTGCTGGTTTAATCTGTGCTGGTCTCTTGCTGTGGTTTAGGGCTGGTTTTATGGTTGATATTGCACCTCTGCCTCCTGTTGGAACGGCCTCTGCACGTGGTTCATCCTCTTGCTGCATTTGAGGTAACAGATGAATTTTTTTGTTTGTAACTAGTGTTATATGCCATGCTTGGATTTTGTGGGATGCTGTTCTGGTTGGGTCTGTGCCGGGATCCTCTTCAGGTCCTGGCTCAGCCCTGCTTGTGGAGTTGCACTGCTTTTGGTACTGCCTGATGTGTCAAATGAGGCACCAAATAGATAAGGGCTGCCATGAAAATGTGGAGGGGAAGAGTTAGTGTAAGTTGTAAGAGTTCAACTTATTTTCCTGACACTCCAACAATGGGAAACATCTAGACTTGCTTTAACATCTCTATAAGTGATTCAGTATTTCCTCCATTAAGGTTTTTTAGTTTAATTGGCCTAAGCAAGGGAAGAAATCCCCTGAAAAGGCAAATGCTGTAATTCTGTTGCACTCAGCTGTGTGCTTGTCATAGGCTCCTGTTTCTGAAACCACCAGGATTAGGGAGTGGGATTTCCTTCTGTACTTCAGAATAGGCTGTTTAGAGGAACAGATTACTGGATGCTAAACTGATCTTCTGGAAGAACCTATTTACTTCCAGCATGCAGAGGAGGGGAGATTACTGATGGCTCCTCAGGAGGAGGGAGCTGAGGACTGAGGTGTTCAGTGCTGTCTGTAGCCAGAGATTTTGGGTATCTTGTGTATTTGTTCTGAAGGTATTAATACAGGTGTTATAGTCAGATCAAATACCTATTTTCATAGTATCTCCTTTGCATGAAAGGCCATCAGCAGGTTCCTGGAGAAGTCACATGAGGGATGTGTATATATTCCTATACCTAGGCAGATGGAGTTAAAACTTTTGGAAGTGTTGCAGTTTCTGTACTCCTTGGATTCACCCAGCTGCTCATGGTTGGATTGCAATTACCGTCACTGTATCTTTCTCCAGGGTAGCAGAGCAAACCTGGCATGTTTAATAAGATTGTTGTGCTGCTTTCACAGCTTTAACTGTCAGCCTACCTTTGTTCTCAAGAAATGGAAGGAGTGTTGTTAAAATACAAGCTGGAAGGAGGCAAAAAGCTAGAGGGGATGTTTGGACTCGTGAGGTTTCCTGAGGCATGAGGAAACAATGGGAATGTGTAACTCTACTTTATCTGGGTGACTGCCTGGTAAAAATGTCTCTTCAGATCAGAATTTCCTTCCTTTCTGACTTGAAACTAATATCTTTCCCTGTGCCAGTGCATCTGGTTGTTTTGTAGCAGTTAGCAATATGTGTCGCTGTCCCTGAGCTGCTTTTCAGTCTCTGCTCCGCTGAGTGTTTCTCAGGGCACCCAGGGGAGTGGAGCGTTGTGAGGGGTTTGTTAACCAAGGTAATGTGGAAATCACATTGGTCTTTTTGTAGCATCTGGTTTTAAGAGGCTTGGAAAGGTCTGTGAGCCTTCTCACGCATGTGCTGTGTGCATATCAGAAATATGTTCTTGTCCTGAATATCTCACCAAAGGTGGGGAAGCTGAGGCAGATGGAGAATGACTGATGTAGCCCAAGGTTTTCAAGCTCCTCTGAGTAGAGCAGAGCTAAATGTGCTGCCTTCATTGTATTCTTCTCACAATTTGGTTATGGTCTGTGGTTGTCTTCTCAGTGCTTTATTCATCTGGCCAAAACAAATACCTCCTACTCTTCCCTTTTCAAATAGCCATCCCCCATGGAATGACAAATGTTTCATTGTGTTTGCCAGTAGGATTTTTGCAGCCTATATTTTTATTTTGTTCTCAGGAAAGATTTCCCTGACAGAGGCAGGGGACTGAAGCATTTGGGCTTTTTTGGGGAGGTGTTCTGTTTCTGTATTCTGATGTATTTGGCAAGCTGTATGACACTAGATGCAGCTGAGGGCTTTTTCCAATATTTTCCCTTAATTCCTACTGATCCCTAACATGTTACACACCACTAATGCCTTGTACAGGTGAGTGCCTTTAAAAAAACCTGTGTATCTGAAAACCCTGGTGAGGAATGTTAATATTGCTGTGTTTGCTTACAGATTACAGATTAGAGCAAAATACCATGTGACAACTCATCCTGAATTAATGGAGTTGAAAGAAAAAAGTTCCTCAGATTGAGTCTGTGGAATTTCCCTTAGTTAGTGGTTTATGGAATCTGACATCAGGTTCCTTTTTTTTTTTATCTGATTGAACTTCAATATAAGAATTGCAAGGCTGGATCAGACCAATTTTTGTCAAACTAAGGCTCCTGTCCAAACAGTGCTTAATAACAATTCCTAGGGAAAGAGTACAGATTTGGGCTGTGTGTACTATTTTTGTGTTGGAAATACCTGGCACCAATAATGGCTGCTGGAGCATTTAATTTATCTTTAGTTATCGGCACTGGACTTCTGTGAATTTGTTTTTCCCTCTTTTTTTCCTCTCCTTTTGTAAGGATGTAAACCAACTGCTGCTCCACTGACTAGTGGAATCTGGGCTGCTGATTTGGGAAGTGAAAGTAAATTCCTGCTCTACATGCAAATGCAACTCTCATTTTCTCCCTCTTTCCCAGTTCCTTGGCACCGTAGTATGTTAATGACAGCTCAGAGCAGGTGTGATTTCCATTTCTGTGTGAGGAACCAGTTGTGTCCTTATCTTTTGAAAACGTGCTGACAGGTTGGAAATGCATCCAGTTAGACAACCCATGTCCTCCTCAACACTTGCCTGTGTTGGTGGATGCTGTGCTCAGTCAATTAACAGTTTGTCGACAGCTGATTACAGGATAACAAAATTAAGATAGCACCTCCTGCTAAGTGGGTTTTGCCTCTCAGGATATCAGCACCCTGGTAATGACATTGTTTCCAGTAATGACATTGTTTCCAGGCTGAGCTTGATTTCCTTGCTGTGCTGCTCCCTTCCCTTGCTGACAACCATACTCTGAACAGCAGTTTTATTGAAGGTTTGGAAACTCTGAAAGTTTCCTCAATTTTCCTTCGTAATGACAAGGAGTCAACACTGCCCATGAAATATCTTGGTGAGAAATCAAGCCTTAAGTCACAGCAAGACTGTGGAAAAATACTCTGCTTCACAGAAGGTGAATTAACTATTTTAAACATGGAATCATAGAACAGCTCAGGTTGGAATAGACTTCAAAAGATCATCTGGTCCAGCCTGTCATGGACAAGAGAGCACAGACAAGACTACCTAGTACCCTGTCCAGCTGCAACTTGAAAGCCTCCTGTGATGGTGTCAGTTTTCCTTTAGCTGTTTTCTGATGCTTAGTTGTTTGTGATGGGGGTTTTTTTTCCAGTCTATGTTCCAGTATGTCCAACACCTTCTCTTTATTTGTACCATTTTAGGCTGTATCCCTACAGGTTCAGTTTTCTGCAAGGAACAGGTACCAGGCAAGTCGTCATGCATTTCCTTGGCTTATAATGACAGACAACAGAAGCACAGAGTGCATCAAGGGAAGTTAGTAATTATCAGTTACTTATGAATAAATAATTTCTAAATAATAGAAATTTCCTTTTCTGCACTTAGTGCAAGGCAATAAGAACTGTGTGGGCCAATATTTCCATCAGTGTAGAGTGGGAGGGAAAAACCACCAGCAGATCAGAAGGACAGCATTCCATGCTCACTTTTTCCAGGAATGCATAAATGCCCAGGCTTCCCGGGAGGGATAATCAGTCCCTGGGAGAACATCATGATCTTCCTGTGTGTACAAAGTAAAGGTGGCTTTCTCAGCTTTCCTTGGTCTTGAAATTGTAGGTCAGTAGCTTCCCATCCCTCCTTCCACGTCTGCACAGCACACAGCTCTGCATGGCTGAGGAAAGAAGCAGGAGCCATTATCTGTGGGGGTTTTTTTCTTTTCACTTTTCATGCTGTTTATCTTTACCTGGCTTGCCATGTATAGTTTAGATTCTGGTTTTGTTTGAGAGTAATACAGGGAAGGGGGTCTGGAAGGGAAATATGCCCAGAGTTAATTTCTAATAGTTCATATAATCTAAACCAAAGTGTTTTGAGATGTATTCAGAAAGCTTAGCAATTAGAAGTGTAAATCAATATGCCCACATGAAAGCATATTGAACAGATTTTAGTGTACTCTCCTTCAGGGGTAAAAGAACCTCTAATACAGCCCTATAAACCTCTTTCAGGATCCATTGACTCCAGAAAATACAATATCATTCTAAGCATTCAGAGATTTTACTTGAGGTTTTTAATGTTTTGGAATTTACTGTCTTGACTTTGCTTTAAGAGGAGAAATGTGTGTGGTGGTGAACCTGGTTTCAAGTCACTTTAAAAATATGCAACCCAATGAAATCTTTATTGAATACTTCACTGATATTTTTTTCCCCTTCTCTCCATCTCTTCCCCAGCTCTTTATGGCAGAAATCACTTCTGCAATTTAAAGGGACTTTTCCAGTCCAGGGCTAATTGCTATAGGACAGGTGTAAACTGCAGTGATGTTTGTCATACTGAGTTCTTGGTGAACTTCTCACCTTTCTATATTATAAATTACAATCCCAACTAAAAGGAAACTATTAAAATTACACAAACAGAATTATCTGCATCTTTAGCAGCATTTTTTTCTTATTTTGAAAACAAGGGGAATAAATTGAATAAAGCAAAATGTGCTGTGTGTGGATTTTTGGAGATGGTAGCTTTTGACAGTCAGTTTGTTCTGTGCCCTGGAGAAAACTCAGCTGTACATAAATATAGGAAATAAAATTACTTCTTGGAGGCCTTGGTGTTTAACAACCTATGCTGGCTGAAACTTGGCAGCAGGCTCACAAACCTTCTCACCTCATTTATGGAAACAAGATTTGTCATTGCACTATATGAAAAATGAGCTCTTTTTCTGGAATCATCTCCATTAATTACCGGGTTAAAGCTCAAATTTCCTTGCAGAAATGAATTGGGACTTGGACAATTACTTTAAAAGGAACAGTTCTGTAGTCTTGCCTTGACTTGTCAAAACTTTGCTTCTCAATGCATTACTTTGATTGGAATAAAAAAAAGTGCTAAAAATAGTAACAGGAAAACTATGTGCAAGGCAGGTGACACACTGGGAGGAATGAAAGTGCCCCCTTCACTCCCTGGCACCTGACATTCATGGAAGCAGGAAAAAGGAATTCTTGGCTGTTTCTTTGCCTCAGAGGTGACCAGCCAGGGGCATGGAGATAATAGGAATAGGCAGCCCTTCCAGTTCCTCTTCCACCCCCAGGAGTGGGTGACAAACCAGGAAGCTCCTGTGGATATGAACTGTTTTTAAAATGCTCTGTGAATAATGAGCACTTTGGATCCTGTGTCTCCTTGAAACCCAAGGGAATTGGGCTCTTTGTCAGGTTTAAAAAGGTACTCAGGCTGAGCATTAGAGATCAAGCACTTTCCTGTGTAAAGTTGGCTTCTTCATTTAATTTTATTTTTTTAAATCAAGCACAGTTGGCTTTGAATCTGTTAGACAAGGACACAAAGGAGAAGGAAACAAAAAAAATTGGGGTTTACAGTAAGTTGTGAGCTGTAAAGCTTCTGCAGGCTACTTGTGAGACATATTCCAGCTGCCAAGTAAGTGTTGCTAAAAATATCATAAGATCACTGTATAATTTAGTCAACTTTGAATGTCAGATCCTACAATGGAGCACATGTGCATATTTTAGAAGAGCTGGTGAAATGAGCCTGTTTTCTGCTAAGATATTGCTTAGAGAGATGCTTTGAGCTGGGCACTCTCTCAGGTGTAAAGCAGGGTGGATTGAGGGTGAGGAGCAAAGGTTCTGTTCCTTCCTCTGCCACTGAACAATTCCCCTCACCTCCTGACAGGAAGCATTTGCTTCCCTGTCTCCAAATGGACGGAGGAGCGCTGATAAAAAGCTTTCTGTGAAAGATAAATAAGAAAAGAATTCTATACTCCCAAATGTTTTACTGTCATTATATTTATATCTCGTGTTTTTCATTTAGCAAACAATATTGTGAAGTAGCAATGGCACAATCATTTGTCATTTTTAAGGGTTATTTTCATATTCTAAGATAATCTTTCATTACTGTGATGGTCTGTGGATAGCATCCTAATTCAGCTCTCACTGTTCTTGAAACACGTTAATAAGAAATAATTTTTAAAAGCTTCACTACAGAGCAAGTTTATTTAAATATGAGGAAGACTGTTTTCCTGGTTTCCTTCATTGAAGTACAAATGCTCAAAGCATTCTCTGGAAATCCATCTTTTCTTAAACAGCTTTCTCTGGTAATGGCAATGAACTTTTTGGGTAAATGTTACAGTGCACTTCCTGAATAACAGCGTGCAAAGACCTTCATCTTCTGAGAACCAGAAACTCCTTGGGAAAAGAAATGAGTTTTTACTGCTTCTCTCCTGGAAATGGATGGCACAATTCATCCTACATTGCTCCATGCAATCCAATTTTTATTGTTATTAAAGACAAATAGTCACTAGCTCCCTTAGTGGGATGTTCTTCCATGAGCAATCTGGGAGTGATAGTCACGATGAAACACTGAGTTCATGGCAGGGGAGAGAAATACCCACTTCAG
The DNA here is from genome assembly GCA_013397135.1 of Pachyramphus minor. Classification (NCBI taxonomy): domain Eukaryota; kingdom Metazoa; phylum Chordata; class Aves; order Passeriformes; family Tyrannidae; genus Pachyramphus; species Pachyramphus minor. The sequence continues at coordinate 387,436 of VYXB01003410.1, read as the reverse complement.
TGAAATCCAGATGTTGAAATAAAAGGAGTACTAAAAAATGCCAATTTTTTCCTTTTAGTCTACTTTTTTGCATATTCACTACTATCAGTTGTGCTTGGTATGCTGAGGAACACAAGTTCCTATGTTAGAAACTGGAGAAGCCATTAACAAGGAATAAGAATTGGAAAGAAGAGGGATACTGCCTTTTGAATATCTGAGGAGAAATAAAGCCAGCAATGCAAGTCTGTCCTGTCACAGGCCATCCTGGAGAAACAATTCTTTGTAATAGATCCCATTTTTATCTTTGGAGAAGGGCAGCAGAACTGTCTTAGCTGTGCATATATTAATTTATGTGCATAAAGCAGTTATTTAAGTGAGAATATCCAAATATTAGTTTTTTGCCCAACTTGAGTAAATAAATGCATGTTTTTGAAGCATTTGAGCCCAACCCCACTATGGAAAGACTGCCTGGTATTTTAGGAAAAGGAGAAAAGGACTGAAGTGGTGTAGGGAAAACTAAAACCCTGAGCACACGGGGGAAATATTTTTGTTAAGGTTCTTTGTGTACTGGATGATAATGAAGCAGGAGGGATCAGGGTGGGATGTAGAGCAGGGACCATCAGTTGTGACAAGGCAGCTCTGAGGCCAATCCAAGAACCCTGGGCAGTGGGTGTTGCTCAGAGCCCCAGAGATGTGTGGGCACAGATGCAGAGCCAGGATGGAGCAGAGGCAGGGCCAGCAGGAAAGTCTCAGCTTAAAACCAGTTCCTGAGGAAGGAAGTGCAAGTCCTTATTTGAATGGTATTCTTTGAATGGAAATATATTCTGGCTGCTTTTACTCCTGCCTTCTATGTTTGTGCATCCACAAACACCAGTTTAAATTCTTAGCAATTGTTACATTAGTGGGAGTTTCCAAGGATTTTAATGTTTTGGGTATCCCTTGGCAGAAACTTGTGGGCAACGGTTGAATTGGCCACAGCCCTGCCAGCGTTTTAGATCACAGTTCACCTAAATTTTTACCATTTCTGAAAAGGTTAGAAACTAATGTTTGCTGCCACACTCTGAAGCTTTGAGCTTGTAATCAATCAGACCTAGAAAAGATGGTAAACTTTTAGCGGTGTGGAGCTTGACAGTGAGTTTTATTGGTGGTTTTTTGGCTCTTGCAGAGATTTTAGTGATGAACTCTTTTTAAGTTTAAAAATCACTTCATAGAAAATACATCATCCCAAACTAAAATTATTTAAAGTAGTGCTTTGAAGGTCAGGCCTATCATCTTCACAAGAGAAGCTGAGATTTGGTAAAAACATTTCATCCTTAGATGATGTATTTCAGCTGTCAATTGTCATCAAAGTGCCTCAGTCATTTCTCCCTGGTCTTCTACATGATCAGAGCAGTGTAGTGGAACTTATCCTTCTATTTTCATTTTGGGCTAATATTTGTCATGTTTGAGGCATTCAGTGCTTATTCAGGAACTGAGATTTCTGCCAGAAAGTCTCCATGAAAGGTTTCATGTAAAGATGTGGCTTTCCCTTGGAAAACTTACCTTCTGATTAACTTTCTGCCCTGTGAGTCACATCAGATCTATTCCTCTTGGACAGTGACATTATTCAGTGGTGTACGTTTTTATGATAGTGTGGACTTCTTTAAAGTCATTGCAGTTGTAATTCTAATTGAAGGACTGTCATGGCTAGCAATAGGAGTAATTTGATTCCATGTGTATGATGAACAACTAGGAAGTGTTTTTTCCACATGATTACACCTCAGTTGTTCCCTGCTACCTATAGAGAAATTCAGTCCAGGATTGGATCTAAATGCCTGGAACAGCTCAGATTGAAAACACTGAAGGCAAGGCAGCTCTGTGTGCACTAAATGAAGAGAGGCTACTGGAAGATGTCTTTTAGTGGAATTTTTCCAGAGAGGAAAACCTGTTTTCATTGATGTCTGTGTAGGACAATGAGTGGTTCAGACAGGCCAAGAAAAAACCAAAGGGAATTAGAACTGCAAGTGGACCTGCAGAGTGATGGATAGCTAGAGGATTAGTCAGTGCATGGAAACTTGATTTGGCGTTCATAGAGTCTTCAACCTCAAAGAAGAGCTACAGTGTTCCCTTGGGAGATTATTTTAAGATCCCAAAGAATGTGTGTGCTGTTCCTTGGTATCGAGCAATTCTATCACATGCTCAGCCAGCCTGGGTTTTTTAATTTAGCAGTGAAAGCGCAGAGCACCCCTTGGATGCAAAGTTACTGCTGGTCTGTGAGGGGGAAACATATTCCAATTTCCACATCCACAGTAAGTTTTAGTTTTCCCCAGGATCCGTTTTGCAGCACACTACAGCCTTTGGATCTCTCCCTTATTTTATAGTCATGAGTTGTCTGCCACTAGAAAGGCAATAGGGACCACATTTGGCATAACAGCATTTGGGGGAAGCTGTTTCAGCTGCTAAATAGAAACCTAATTCCAATTAACTGTAAAACTGTTTTCAAGGTTAACTTTCAAACAGATTTCTTGAGGCTCACTTTTTAAAAGTGAGCATGTTGCTGCTTTTGTTGCTTTGGGATTAAGTTGTTTGTGTAATCAAAGCAAAATGGTGTTTGAGGTGCAGCTGTGTGTGATGTTGGCATTTGGACTTGGATGTCCAAACAGTTATGATATATGAAGTGTACTTTTTTGTGCAATGCACTTTCACCAGCAGCTCTACACTTGCTACTAGAATATCAAACTGTGGGGTATTGTGGAGATGACGCACGAAAAGAGATAAAAGGTTCACTGAGGAACACCCAGCCTAAAAGTCTTGTCCTCTTGTCTGATCAGATGTTAAAATAAAGCACTAATTACTATCAGAAGCTGAGTAACACATAGGGCTGATTAAAAGAGCAAGGGCCTTTTTTGCATCCTGGAACAGGAAGGAAGATTTAATGATAACATATGAGTTATCTTGATGATCAAAGTGCCCTGACCTGTATGATCAGAGTGAGATTAACTTTATGGGTAAAGTGTAATGTACTACAATAGAACATTTCTTCTTGTTTCCCCTTAAATGTTGACTGAAGATGAAGAAAATACATGAGTCTGAGAAACAATTTGGAACCTGTTGTACAGAACTTTATCAAGTATTCATTTGTCAAAATAGAACATTAGCTCAAAGTTGGAGCAATATTAACAATAGCAATATGAACAATTAGTAATATTCAAGTTTATTTTCCAGTCAATTGTAACAGGTGTCAGTGGCTGAGGGACAGAGACAGGCAAGAAAAAGATAAAAATACCTTTAATTCTGCCACAGAAGCTTAAATAAAATCCAAAATGGAAATACATTAAAATTAGGTGTTTAATATTTTATGATAGATGCAGCTTTGAGGTTGGCAGTATCTATGATGCAGAGAACTTGGGATTTATTTTTTTTTATTTGACTTTCTAACAATAGGACCCTGTTGTGCTGTTTGGTTGTTGTGCAGTGTTATGCCTGAAGGGATTATGGCCCTTGGCATGCTGGCACAGCAGCCAGGAGGTGTGACAGCAGTGAGGGCAACAGCCATGAGGGGCCAGTTCTGGAGACAGCAGGACTTCCTTAGTGTGTCACAGCCCAGGAAAGGGCTTTTTGCTTTGCTGTCAATTGTGGGTAAAGCCATGTGAGCCTCACACTGTGATAGTGAAAAGATGCAGCATTCCTTTCTCTTTAATTTCTCCTTAAATTCACCTCTCTAACAGACAGCTGGAAAAGCAAAGTGTGTGTCAAGCTGGGCAGGAATGTGCAGCATTTCCCTGTCTGATATAAGACGAGGATGCTATACCCAGGTGGCCCTGCCTGGAGAGAACATGCTGGGCACAGCAGCGTGAAGGGACCCAGTGGCTTCTGCCACACCTCGCACAACACCAGTGGAATTGGTTAAAACTGCAGTGAACAACCCCTGCCAGATCCAAGCAGGGCCCGGGCTCTATTTCCAAGCCCATGGCAGCTTTGGGAGCCAAATACTTGGTTTGCACAGCACTGCACCTGCACTGAAGGATCCTGCTGAACCAGCCCTACCCCATGTCTGCAGCAGAACCTGTGCAATGGGTGGCACTGTGAGTTTGTGGCTTGGGCAAACCACCTGTGGGCAAGTGGGAGCTGCAATCCCAAAATAAATGTGTGTGTGGTGGGCTGGACAACAAGGGAAAGCTGCCATTGCAGCTCAGGGATTGATTGACAAATGTGTTCAGCTTCTTGCAGAACTCAAATTAGACACAGAGAAGCAGCACTGAGTGTTCTCCCAAGCTGTGCATGTTGTAAACATAGTTCTACCTTCCAACACACCTGTGTGATCCCAAAAAAGATGAGCAAAGCTTTCAGTGCCTGACATAATTCAGTACTTCAGGTTGGCGGTTTTGGCTTTGAAGTTCAAATTTGGCCCATGTGCACACTTTGTTCCCTCTCTCCACTGTTTTCTTCCGCAGCTCAAATAACTGCTTATGTCCCCTCTTCCTCTCTCCAAAAAGGAAGGTTTTCAAAATGTTGTGATTCCCTGTTTCTAAGTGACTGTATTTTAAGTTTTCTACTTCTAAGAATGACGTAAGTGGTTTGAGCAGAGGAATTGTGATGCTCTAAGTAGCCAGTATGTTCAGCAAATGCCTTGTGTGATTGAGATGTGTAGATGATGACTTCAGGACAGCTGTGCTGAACAAACTTCACGTATTTCCCATTTCAGTACTTTTACCCCTCATATTGCAGTAGGTGAAGGCTCTCTATGCAGGATGGATACCCAGTGAAGACAGACTGTTCTACTTTTTTGAGTCATGAAAGGCTTTTGACACTTGCTCTATTAATTTTCCGCTAAGGACACTGAGTCCTTAAAATAACAGTTTAGCTAACCTCTGTATGCACAAGCTCTGCTTGTTACTACTAAAATTGGAAGCACTCATTGTACTAATGGATTTTGGCTCTTCTCTGCAGCTTCACCTTTATCTCTTAAGCATAGATGTTATTGTTCGAAGGTTTGGTTTTCTGAGTAAAAAGATAAAATGTGTGTTTTGAATTAATCCTCCTTATCCTCTTTGCTGCCCTCTTCCTGTACAGTTTCCTCTTAGAAGTTCAGAACTGCTAAACAACAGTGCAGTTGCTGTTGTGTGTGTGAGAGATCAGCTGAACCAACACCATGGAGACTTTTCCTGGCTTTTCTAACACACCTCTTCCTAGGCTGGGGCATAGTTCAGCTTGGCCTCTGTAAGTCTTCACTGCCAGCACATGATTTCACTATCCCAGTAATGAAGATAAAGCCCTCTATAGTGAATTAGAGAGGTGTATGGGCTCAGAGTCTTGTGCAGTTAGTGTATTACCAATTATTTCCATATTTTATCCTATTTTTATCTTTCCATTCCACAAGTTTAAAAGCTCAGTGTGAAGGCTCAGGGCTGTTTTGATGGCCAAAGATAATCACTTCAGTGATTCAAGCCCCCTTGCAAGATGTATTCACTTGCTAACCTCAAATCCTAAAATCCCAGCTGAAGTATTAGCAGCACACTTCAAAGTCATTTCTTGACCACCTAAAAGGGGAAAAAAATCAGCTGCAGCTTTATACAAGGAGGGTGAGCTGAATCCTGGAGTTACATCACACATTTGCATGCAATTAATTTTCATATGATTTAAGATCTCAAACTTCTTGCAAAGGAAGAAAATGGCTCTTCAGGGACTCTTTATAAAATTGCTTAGCTTCCATATGTCTCTTTGTGAGGGGGAGAAAGCTTGTTCTAGAACACTTGAAGTGTATTCTGTGGAAAACATGTATGAAGCCACCCTAGCATGAGATTATTCATTGGCTGCATTCAAGGACTGTTAGATAAAAATATAGAGTCTGAATCTGCAGTCTTTGAGTTAGGGGTTATGTAAATTTTATTTGATTTTCATCCATTTCAAATCAAAAGCTTTCCCAAGATGTAGCACATTTAGCAGCTGATATTGATTCAGCAGTGAAGTTGTGTATATAGTTCCTGGTGCATGCTCTGAGGCTGCCTCAAATGCTTTTAATGCTTTTATACCCAATTTGAAGTGGCTTTCACACCAATAACTCTGACAAACACTTTCTCCCTTTCCAGTGAGCCTTTAATGCAAGTGATTCTGTGGAAAATGTTGCTGTTTTTGCTTATGTTAAGGTCCCATTTTTTTCCATTTTTGTCATGTCACTAATGAATTGCTGTGATGTCTTCTAGACCCTGCAGTACTCACCCAACCAACCCATTAGTTGGCACAAATCTTTTGGGGTTGTCTTGGCTTGTTTCCAGAAGCACTGCTTGGCCCTTACCCGTTTCTGAGGCACTGCACCTGGGACATCCCCAGGTATTGCCTCCAGGACACTCCCAGGTTTGTGTGTGGGCTATGAGGATACTGCTTTAGATGTGGGATCAGCATTTCAGCTTCCAAAGTGAATTAGAGTGCATTCCAGCAGTGATAGGCAGTCCCTTAGACATTACTTACAAAGCCTGCAGCTTCTGTGACACTCTCCACTGTTGACCCTTTTTTGTTGTGCTTTCCCAGCTAATCTGTGATAGGAAAGAGTTGAATGTCCACTATTCTTTCCAGGAGTAGAAGTCACTGTGTGGGCGTTTTTTGTTTTGTCTTCTTTATTTTTTTGAGAAGGTTGCAAGCAAAGTGCCTAAAATCTGTGAGCAGGAGAATAAGTACTGCTGACATTGGGTAAAAAAACTGCTTGACTTTTTTCTTGGACAGAACATGCTTCAAGTAGCCCTTTCTGTTAGGAAGGCAAATAGAAATGGCCCCACTAATGTCTTGTTCATTCTGGCAACTCTGCTGTGACCCTGCTGCACCAGGAAGAGCATCCTTTTTAGAGTGCCTTGGCCACACAGCTAAAGATGATCTTCTTTAGAGTAAAACTGCTTCTGCCTGATGGTTGATGGAAGGGATGTTATGTTATAACTGCAAATCATACCAGGTTTCAACTGTAAACAACAAATCCTACCCTCCATGCTTTTATAATGATAGGAAATAAATTGTAATTCTTCAGGTGGAATATTAAGGTGCTAAGAGTTGCAGTTGGGCTGCTAACTAATTCTTGAAGTTTAAAATGCCAATTTAAAAGGGTACACACCCTTGAACCCCCCCTCCCAACATATCTTAGAGCTATTGAGGCAGCTCCCAGCTTTCTTCACAGAGCTCACCACCTCACCAGCCTTTAGAATTTAGGGGGTAGTGATATGCTTCAGGCTCTGACATGAAGAACCTGTGTAATTAGACAGAAAACAAAAAGGAGGAAAATCCCTGGGATTCCATTGTGCTTGTTCTACCCCAACTTTGAAGAGCAGCATCAGTCCAGCAGTACAGGCACTTGGCCTGCAGAACTTTGCTCTGCTGGTGTTTATTGTGTACAGGTCATTGCTTTAGTTGCACTAATGAACTCCTTAGTTCATTGCTGCAACTAAAGCAATTAATGGTGGCAGTTCGCACGAGCAGGGCAGCACATTGTCTTCCAGGATAACAATCCCATTTCCTTCAGCAATTGTTGTAATCAGGGAGGTTGGAGCAGTGACTCACAAGTGATAGCAGTAGGTATGACAAGGGCAAGGGATTAGGATATGTTGGAATTGGCACACTTGAATGGCACATGGGGATAAAGGTGTTGGATGGGCTGAAGAGCTCCCTTTGGTGAGACTGTGCTGGAGTAAAGAAGGGAACTGGAATCCAGATATATTTTATCTCCACTTCCCACCATATTAAGACTACTTTGTGTTTGTAGACCACACAATTGTTTGACAGGCGCGTTCTCAGGCAGCACATCTCCAAGTACAGCTTTATAAATAAATGTGCCATCTGGTTTGTCAGGGAGGTCTGTGACGCCTTTCACACAGGCTGAGTCAGAAGGGAATTGCACACAACCCTGGGCACGTGACGGGACAAGCATCTGCTTTGTGACATGGAGACAAGTGTGAAACGCAAGTAAATCACTGTGGTTTGTATTCCTGGAATACCCATTGGCCCTGTTTGTGTCGTGGAGCTGCGCTCTGCCAGGCACTGTGCAAGTGGAACAAGGCCACTCCAAGATCCAAGTGCTTAAAGGTCTCCATTTGCTGGATTTGAAAATGCACTGATAAGAGAGTCTGTGTAAGGAAGAGCCTCTTGCACTATTGCATTGAGATCAGCTCAGAGCACTATGAAATATTCAGATATTCTCATCTGCTACGAACCTGGCAGAACTCAACTGAAATCAAAGATATCACAGCAAGGTTGATCTCAGTAAAATAAATACTTTATTCTACTGTCCAACCTCCTCTATGTTGCAACCAGAGAGTCTGCAAAAAAAGTACTTTTAAGAATCAGCCTTAGTAAACCTTAAGGAAGCAGCACAGTTGTTTTAGATGTTATTTATTAAATATCGCTTAATTAAAAACTGGTTTAACTGTGTTTGGAGCCTGAAACAATTCCCACTAAGGCCTTTGAGAATATTTTATTCAACTTTATTAGCAATTAGATCTAGCCCTTAACCCTTTGGAGACTGCCAACAAATGTGTATTTAGGAAAAGCAGCTTAGCATTCATTTGGTCAGCTGTCTGGAGACTGCAAATGTTCCAAGGATTAAATAGATTTTTTTTTTTGCCACTGGGCAAAGTTGCCTGCCAAGTTTTCACCAGATGCATGTTAATAAAGCTGGGATTTATAAACAGTTCTGATGCAGGGATCAGAGCAGTCTGAGTGACTCAGAGCTGCTCACAGGCTAAGCAGTTCTGCAGTGCCTCCTCTTAGCCCTTGTTTGAACTGGGGTGCTGTAAGTAAATTAAAGTATTATTTGACAATCAATAGTGAGAGTGAAATCCTCTCTCTGGCATATCCCAGAAGAACTGTGTAGTTGGCACTACCTGACTTCTTTGGGAGCCCTCAGAGAAGCCAAGGACCAAACAGCGCTGAAGGATTAATTGCCTTGGTGGCAAACAGCAGTGCCCAGACCAGGCTGCAATTCCTTGCCAGAAGCAGCTGGGAAAGGTCATGTTCCTGCCTGAAGAAGGTGTTCTAGGCACTTGGTGTGACAGTAAAGGATGAACATTCCTTTCTGAGCACAGGAGCCAGGTTGGAGTGATGTTTACTTTGCCCAGTTCTGCTCAGGCAGAGGTTTAAGAGCTGCGCACTGAGGACACCCTGCAAGTAGCACCAGTCCAGCTGTAAATTTAGAAAAGGCCTGAGACAGATAAGCCTAAATCAGTTATTTCTTCTTCTTCAGGCTTGCCACCCTCAATCTGAACATGGAGCAGCTGTGAAGTCAGTAACAAACTGAAGTGAGCAGGGAAATGTAGGAGGCAGCTTCATTCCCAACCCATTTCTGCTGACTGGACAGAAATGGGCAGGTGTGTGTGGGAGTACAGGAATGTAAGGTTGGAAGGGAGGATTTGTGTCCTTTTCCTTCTCCCTTTGCAGGTGCTCAGAATGACTTGCTTCCTGAAATTCATGAGATGTTGATTTTCAGTAGCAAAGATGAGCCTCCTGTAACCTTGTGCTCTTTCTTACTGCCAGTGTGGATGAGAGTCCTAAAGAACTGTTACTCACTGAAAGGAACTCAGCACCCGAAGCTGAAACAGGAAAATCTCCCCCCAAGAAGAGAAATGTAAGTTGGCTGAGAAAATGTACCAGCTGTGTGGCTCCACAAATGTCTCTGCTCTCATTTTAGAAACCAAGAGTCCTTCCCAGCAGCCAGAGTCCTTATTGTCTGCAATTATAAACACAAGAGTTACTGTGCCTGATTGAGGCACCAGATTTTTTTTTTGTTATCATGCAAGTGAAATAAAATCAGGGCTTCCAAGACTCTGCTTCCTCTCTTCCAGGATTGCTTTTTTTGATTGGCCTTGATAATCCAGGGAACTCACTGCTAGAAACTTGTTCCCATAAACATTTCTGTTCCGGTTGCAAATTCAGTCTGGTGTTTTTGTTTCCTTTACTGCTCTTCCACTGAGTTGTCTGAATTTATAATATTAATAGCTACTTCCTCCTAATCCTAATAGCTGCTTCCTTCAGAGTTGTGCATCAACGTGTGACCACTCTGGAGATTTTAATTCTTGCCAAATAAGATAAAATAATAGCTATATCAGAAAGGAAATCCGTTGATAAGATAGATGGAGGTGTGACTGCTAACCGGCAGCTTAAGGCACTGATCACATTTTTTAGCTCAGCCTGGCCCTTATTTCATCTTGGACAGCTGAATTAACTTTATCCTTTCTTTTTTGTTCATTGCAAAAATGAGGATGATACCCTTTCCATAAGGATGTGGTAACTTGTTAACTCCTGTAAGGCTCTCAAGCTGCATTGCTATATAGTATTGAAATAAACCTTAATAATCAGAGCAGCATTATTACTCACATTATTAACTATTTTCTCATTTTGCCTAAACTGACTGAATGCCAATTTTCTCTCACTGCATGTGGGTCTTTCATAATGCATACTCAAATTTTATTACCATACTAAGTGCAAGCAAAGGTAGGGCAGAATAAAGATATGTATTTTACAATCTATTAATTCTGGGCCATTTTAGAGACAGCAAAATACTTAGTGGATTACTTAGGCTAATATCTGTTCTCAAGGTCATTGAAAATGGATGATGGACCTTTCTGTGTACAATATGCATTATGCATAGTTCTTGGACAAGTTGTAATCAAGTCTAGGAATTATGCCAGTTCATTATTGGAGGAATTTATGGCATTTAGCACTCATGTAGCATTTCATATTTTTCAAGGGAAGTTATAACTAATTAACCCTTGCATACCTACAGAGCTCAACTGATGTGACAGGTGTGACATACAGTTACAAGAAGAGTTTTTTTCAAAGCTAAACCATAATTAAACCTCAATCTCCTTACTGTTTGTCTTGTGATCCACTTAATAGGCCTGTCCTTTAGCTCCAAAAACAGAGTTGCTGAAATAAGGAGTGGGTTGGCAGATTCCTGGAGTAGATCCTGGAGATTTAGTATGATGACAGAGGTGAGCAAGTAAATATGAAATGGAAGCACCCTGTTATCAGGGCTCACTCTGAGTAAGTGCTGTTGCTTAGCAAGGAGCCACAGCTGTCAGGGGAGCAGGGGTTTCTTTCTTTCTTTTTTTATTTACCCCACTTGATTGACTCTTGTCCTCTCCAAACACAGACCACGAATTGCAGGGTGACCAAGTGGGAAGTTGAAAGCCACACTGGAAGGAACAGACAGGAGGGACTGAAGAGGTATAGAAAGTTTCTTGGCTAAAAAAGTTGTTGTTATGAGTCATCATTGCCTGGACTTGCCAAAACCTTCTGATGGTTTTCTCTTTGCTAATTACCTATGACTGTAGGAATGCACCTCTTTATAAAGCCAGTTTCTCTCCTTTCCTGGGGAAAAAAAGCAGTTATGGCTTTAATGAACAAGCTTGTAACCCTGTACTAGACAAGTGAGCACAGCTTTAGGTGAAGAGCCTGGATGGCTCCATTCTTCTTGAGCTTGCCCCCAGCAGCCCTGCCTTTCTCAGGCAGTGAGTCAAGTGTTCTAAAAACCCTGTGGAGCTTGTTACTTAAAAACACCTCATTTCCTAAGCTGCCCTGCTGTGGGCTCAGAACTGGCATGGCTATGAAAATCTGGGTTCTTCCACTTTCTGGGTGATTTTACTGGCTGGTTGCACTTGCCACTGGTATTCTCATTTATTATTTCAACGTTTCAGTGTCAGGGAGAGTTGAATGCATGTGATTAGACCTGATGGTGTGGATTTACCTGATGTAACCCACATCTAAATCAGTGTTTTCCAATCTCTTGTGAAGCACTAGAGCCAATGAGTAAGGAGCACCAGACACAATTTAAGTGGCATTTAGCTCTTAGTTATATTTTCTGCACTACACACACGACCTGTCCTTTCTATACTCTTACATCTGCTGCTTTTGCTGGGCTTTCCGTAATTACCTTCAGGAAACAGAAAGGTTGTTGTCTCTCAGGGATTTAGTTCGGTTTGATTTTATTTTTTTTGGTTTTTTAATTTTCAAAAGACCTCTGGCTAAGATATTAATGTGCATGGATTCTTCTGACCTTATTGCTTTTTGAAGAGACTAAATTCTTTGTAATTTTCTGTTTCTCTCATGGTTTCTACTTCTTTATAAACACTGGTAAGTGTTATATATCACTTCTGCCTGCTCCTCTGAACTTTCTTCCTCCTTTTTCATCTATGGAATTGTGTGAGAAAAGAGCTTTGTGGGAAGTCTCCCAGAATCTGTATTTCACTTTTAAGTCAATATATCTTTGAAAAATTGGGGAAGCACAAACTAGCAATATTGGGATCTATCTCAATGTTTTATTGAGGCAGTTGCTTTTTCACTCTGGGAGAACATTAGATGTTCTAAAGAATGAATGGCTTTTCTTCACAAATGCCCTTTATTCTAACCAAAATTGCTGTGGCCATTCATATTCACATTCAAGTCCCATTCCTGTTTTCCCACATATTAGATTTTAGAGTAAATTGTATGAGCAGAATAAACCAAGGTATAATGAGAGCTAAAAGGATCTCAGAGTGGCTCAGGCTCCGATGTGCATTTGGGGTCTCTGTAACCCAAGGTACTGTTTTCAAGTTTGAACAATGAGAGAATGACAGGATAATGATACTGTGAGGGCATAATTCATGTGGATATCTTTCAGTTCCCCACACTATTAGGCCTGTTAAGAATCTGAGACACTCTGAAGAGGCATTAAAAACTGTTGATGAGAGATGTTCCCATCAAAGTCCATTACCATAAATGAGTGGTCAGAGTAGCTGGGGCTGACAGATTTCATATTGTTCGGGCTCTAAGAGGAAGTCTGAGCTTCTGAAGAGCTTTCAGGCTCAATCTTACTCAAGATGATCTCACATGCCACTTAGCATTCCCAAAGCTTTTCAGGTACTTGTGTGAGGAGCAGGCATCCTGAGAACAAGGCAGGCATTCACTTGAGTGGATAAAAGAAAGCTGGGGGGAGGGAAAAAGTCTCAGAGCATGGCTGCAAGGGAAGACTGTTTCCTGGATTCTCAGCTTTGCATACCTGCTACAAAAAAGACCTCAAAATGGTCACTAGATATTCCATAGGAAGGAAAGAAAAGTTCCCATTCTGCTGTCAGAATCAATAATACATCCCTAGAGATTGAAACACCACATAGATAAGGAAAACATCATAACTTTGTGATGAACTTGATGTTAAGTCTGGTGATACTTAGCAGTTCAAAACAGGCTGAGCTGCACAGAAAGGTCACTGAGCAAAATCTGGAGCTTCTTACACAGAAAAATTAATCATCATTTCCCTCATTCCTGCCTGGAGCGTAAGTCACCTCAAACCTAATTCAGGTTTGTTTACAAATGTCTGTATCCACCAAAAGTTAGGAGAACACAGCGTTCTGGCTCAGCCTCCCATGGCAAACAGCCTGGATGCTCCACCTGCCAAGGTGGGAGCAGCAGAGTCAATGGGATGTGTGACTGGGCTTCACAGGAGGGCTCTGAGCACATTTGGCCCACAGTGAGACAAGCAGCAGTCAGGCTCCTGAACCAGAGAAGGCATCAGCTTGAAAAGTGTCTAAAAAAACAAACTCAAACCAAAAAAAGGCATAAAAACTTACAACAATGGGGAAGAGACCTTGAAGCAGCTGCCAGAACTGGGTTTGGCACTGCCAGAAGTTTTCCTGTGGCATCATCAAGACTTGCTTCCCACCTGGCCCTGGCTGAGCATCCTCTGTGGTGGGCACCAGGAGCAGCCTTTCAGCAAGGTCGGGCACTGCCAGCACAGAGTGCAGCAGGTAGGGCATCCCCCCTGGGGAAAGTTGTGCATGTTGGCATGTGTTCAAATCCTGCACAACCATTTTTCTGGGGTGTCACTTGAAAGTTGAAAACAGCCCCTGGAAGGTGCAAGTCAGGAAGTATTTTAGAACTCAGTGTTTTAAAGCAAATTTAAGTTGAACTATACTTCCTTGCTCTTGTCCTTGAGGAGGGTAGGATGTTAAATCCCAAACTGGGATCAGAGATCTTGTGTCAGTCTCTATCCAGTTACAAGCACAGGGCATGTGCAGATGTGGTCCAGTGCTTACTTCATCCCACTTAGCTACACACAGGCACATCATTATTTTTAGCTGTCTTACAGCAATTGCAGCAAGTTTTGTGTTTATTTAAATCATGTCACAAGAACAAATTTTAGAGGAAAGTTTTCTGTCTCTTCAAATAGCACTGAAATGGATTCAGAAATCGAGTTTGGCTTTACTGCCTGTGATGTAAGTTCAGAAGTATCTAATGGAAAAAAACATTCAGCATTAATTGTGTATTTATGCATTTAAGCTGTTTACACTCTAAGCAAATTTTAAATGTTTACTTCTAATTATGTCTTAAAATTATTTGCTTAGGAAGGAGAAAGGTTAAATCACTTGTGTATTAAACTGCTTTGCTCATTCATGCCAGCATAAACATGTGGAGTAGGGAAGAAAATGAGTATCCTCAATAGCAGACAGTAGAACAGGACTATCTGTAATCATGTCGGTGTTTCTTTGCCAGTTGGTCATATTGTGCTGATAAATGACATGAAACAAAGAATATCTTAGAGGGATTAGCCACTGACTAATGCCTCAATATTCCATGCAGACATGGATCTTGGAGAGGCATATCCAGCACTTATTGTTGTCTCTGTGACATCCCTTTGAAAAAGCAACAGCAGTTACCAAATATTGTTCTAAACAAGGTACAAGATACTCTTCCTTTTAAGCTTACATGTGATTTCATAGTTTTAGGTGATCATACAAATTATGCCTTCAATAATTACAACTCTTCAGTGTGTGATGTTCTTCCAGATTTGATAAGTGAGCAAAAGGTGGGCTAGAACTTGTTGTAGTAGCATCGTGGTCCTTCTACTGTCCTTGTCTCAATAACAGAATAAGCTTGGGGTTTTTTTTCTGAATCATATCTTGATCCACGATTGTTAAACTACTTTCCCAAATTCTTGCTGGCACTTCTGCACATCTACCAGGTCCCTCATCCCCTCAGGTGGATCCCATAGACCTGTGTGTGTCTGAGTGGTGGAGCAGATCACTGGCTGATTTTCCTTGGACTATGGGGGCTTTGTTCTGCTCCCTGTCTTCAAATTGAGGGGGCTGGGTACTCTGAGAACAACTGGTGCTAGCATTAAAGCTTGAGGCAAAAAAGACATTATAAACCTCAGCCTTCTCCTCATCCTAGGTCACTTTTCCCTTTACACCCAATAAAGGAGGCCCCTGAGTGTTGCTCTGTTGCTTTGTAGCAGTTCATATCACTTGGTTGGGCCTTGGTTTTCTCTGAAGTGACAAATCAATTTGAGAGATGGCATTCCAAAGGCTGTATATGCAGGCATTTACTGCACATGCTTTTTCTCCATATTTTTCCTCTTGCCATCTTCTCATAGTCTTGCAAACTGTGCAATTTACTGGTCTGAAGTTGGTCCTTTTGCACAACTTCTGGCTCTACAAATACCATTTCTGTACTCTCCCTGTGCTTTTCAAAATACATTTGTCAGGGGTTTGTCCTGTGTGGCACAGCCCAATTAAACAGTTGGGAAACTTTTTTCCTGTTTATGGAAACAAGCTCTGGTTATCCATGTTTTCTCTCACACTTCTCCTATGTAAGACTTGTCTGCTGTAAATGCCTGTTGACTGGCAAGATTTGAATTGGCTTCTGATTTTGTCATTAAGGAAGCTTTCAGGTGAGAGACTTTTATGAAAATCATCAAGGCTGAACCTGGAGTAAAACAAACATGCAAGTGCCACCTAAAAATAATATATGCCGGAATTACATTGCAAAGACTAAGTCTGATGGAAATCCAAGTGTCTTTCATAGGAGCCTTATATCTGAAATATACTAGTAATAATTCCTTTTATATTTTAGAACTATCCTGTCATGAGTAAGGATCTTTTTCCTTTCATCTGATCTATTGTATTCTACCGGTTATATTTGTATTACAATACTTGATGAATATTCATATATAGCTCCTCATAAAGTTCTCTTAAAATTGATACTAAAAGGCTGGAAATATTTGAGAGGTGGCAATTACTGGCTGCAACAAAATGGTTCTCTACTGAACACTTGCAACAAGCAAATCACTGCCAAAAATGCTGCTGTTGGGAAGGGTGTTAAATAGTGAGCGTAAATCACAAAGCTATTATGGTGTTTTATATAAAATAGCTCACTAATGGATCACAAACTCTGGCAGTTACACTTATAACAAGCAGATCCCTGAGTTTAGACAAATATTAGGGTGTTTTATCGTGTGAGGGTTTGAAGATCACTATATTCCTTAATTACTGAGCTGTTAAACAGTTACTAGTGAGCCTGTGAATTGTCTTCACTGGGTGACTGCTCCCATACTTTGGAGTGGTTGTTGGACTATGCTGTTAAATCAGGCACATCTTTCAGGCCCAGCTCTCTGGGATTTGGTGCAGCAGTGCCAGCTGGATGTATTTTAGGTGTGCTCCAGAGCTGTTTTGGCACAGCCAGGGTGGTTTAAAGGGTCTTTGGAGGAGAGTTTCAAAATGCAGCCTTTGACCTGTATCTATCACTTTCTATGTGCTGTGGTGGGTTAAACTGGTTGCCACAGAAGAACATAAAGTTTTCTCTTGCTCACTGATGTGAGGATGGACAGATGGAGGTGTAGATATACTATACAACTTCCTTGAGAGGTCCTGGCAGCATTCCATGTGTGCTTTGCTTGGTTGCCTCTCTTTGTTCCATGTGGACTACAGCTGTGGCAGAGGGGGAATGGGAGTGTACTTGGCAGACATCTTACTAATACTGACCTATCCACAAAGTTGCTCCCCTGAAGTAGGAAACAAACTTCTGAGTCAAATGTGTGAGCCAGGCAAAGGAAGCAGAGCCAATCAAGAATGAACAGGAATTCTGAGGGAAAGGATCACAAATGCAACACAACAATTTCTTAGTGTATCTGGGCACATTCACATCTATGCCATGGCACAGACACAGCACCCTTGCTTGCCACTGTGTCAAACCAGGTTAGCCCTGGAGAGCCCTCCCAGATGAAACACTGCAGTGTAACAAATCCATGGAGAGCAGAATGGTCCCTCTGCAGGTAGCAAGCCCATTTCTCCAAGTCTGACTTGGGGGAAGCCAGAGAAATATGCCAAAGGGTGTCTATTGCAGACAATTAGACACCCAAGATCGGGAAAATATGTCCAAGGATGTAAGGGCAGCAAATCCATTAGTCAGACAATATCTTCTATAGATACAATTCCCTTTGATAATGTCCTTATTTTCATGCACAGCTGATCTTGCATCATTTGGTATTAAAGGACACACATAATAACCCTTTAAGTATATAATAGTGCTTTCATATACTGAAACCTGTGGGTAATATTATATATTATAAAGCAATCTCTCCTTTTTCATTTTCTACCTAAAAAGATATGTTGCACGTTTCCCTCTCTCAAATTTATAAGAGACGACAGGTTTCTTTCGGAGTAGCTGGAGAAATAAAATACCTTCCAGCAAAATGGCTTTTAACTCATTTTTATAGCACTGCAAGGCAGTATCTTCCTAACAACCTTTTCTCAGACCATAGAAATGCTGCCATTAGAGGAGGGCTGTGGCTCTATCTCTTAGAAAGGAGGTCTTCTTTCACAGAGGTTAAGACTCTTCATTAGGCTTCACAACTTTATATATCCAAGCAAAAATAGAAGCCCTGTCTGTTTTTAAAGCTTTGAGATGTTTTTTCTTGAAAAGAAGTTATGCAGAAAAGCCTCTTAAAGCTGAACTGTTGGAAGCAGCACAGGCCAAATTCAAATAGCTGTTACATGGACTATGTGCTACCCAAGTAGGAATCTCCCCCTTCTGCCCAAATGTCAACTATCTCCAAATACTTCCCCCAGTTATCCTAACAGGCATCCTCTCACTAACTTTAACTTGGTAAAGCAAGAAAACTTCTCCTTGGGAATACAGCACAAACTTTGCAGGTGCAATAGCTGTGCACTGCAAGGGCTAAAACATGAGCTCCTGGTGACTTCCAGCAGAGATAGGGAAGACAAAGCTACTTTAAGTATCAAAAGGCAAGGCCAGTTCATGTCTCCTGTCACTCATATTTCAGAAGGCAACTAATCCCAGCACCTCCCCACTATTCCTAGAGCACGACCAGGAATACACCCTAATTTTTCCACCACAGGTAAGATGGAGTTGTGGCAAAGGATTAGTTCCTCCCTCTAGACCAGGAGGGAGGAAATGAAGGACTGATGGCTTTTGTTTCATTTGGTAAGTGGTGGGTAGTGGTTTCCTAAACCAACAGCCTCACAAACTGCTCTCAGCAGGGATTTGTCTGCTGGCCTTGCTGCAGTCCAGCAGGCTGCTTCTTTAATGGCAGAAATGGGTTTTAAGAGGTTGGCAAAAGGAGCTGTGATGGGGCTTGAGGATTTAAGTGCTGCAGAGAGAAAAAACAAATGCTCCTTCTGTGGAAAACTTATAATGTTTCAAATAACTTGATTGAGAAAATCAAGGAGAAACTTCAGCATGAGGTCTAATTCTCCATGTAGGCAGACTTGTGTGCCATGCTTCAAACATAGTATTTTTAGTTTAATGTAAGTAGGAATGTGTACATACATGGGTACAACATAGCTACATCTCTTATTTTATCCACATAAAGGGGAAAACAGCTTCTCAATTCCCTTCCTCCTGCCTCAGAAAACTCCTAAAAATGTGCTTGTACTCAATGTTCCTGTAAAATCCCCAATAACATGCTGAGAAAATACTATCCCAAAATGCTAATTCTTGCAAAAAAGATGTTTGCATGAGAACATAAAGCTGTTCAGCAACCAGCACAGG
The DNA here is from genome assembly GCA_013397135.1 of Pachyramphus minor. Taxonomy (NCBI): domain Eukaryota; kingdom Metazoa; phylum Chordata; class Aves; order Passeriformes; family Tyrannidae; genus Pachyramphus; species Pachyramphus minor. The sequence continues at coordinate 368,680 of VYXB01003410.1, read as the reverse complement.
CTAGTTTTATTTGAAATGCCTTTTTTCTAAGGGCGCAATAAAGTGTATGTCTCAGATAATTACCCTTTTAGCTGTGGTGGAACTAGATGGTCTTAAAGGTCCCTTCCATCCCAAGCCATTCCATGATTTTCAACTACCTCTCTGTTTCTGAGCACACAATGCACTGTTTTCCCAGGAACAAGCCAGGCATCAAACTGGTAGCAAGCTGCCCAGCACTCCTAAAATTCCCCAAATTCAATGGCCACTCTCCCAGGGAGACACAAATGCCTCTAGCAGGAAGAGTAAGAATTTGCTCAGGCTGATAGAGCACTGAGGAGCAGTGATCTGCACACCGTATGAGAATGACAAAGCTGCTAAAGCTAATGGACTTTAAAATCTTCCAAAGTCTGTGGGGATCCATTATATTCCAAAACAGTTCAGGAAGGAAATCAAGAAGACTGGATGGCACACTGGAAATCAGCCATTTCCTACCACTGAGTGGTAGTGTGTTAGGGCACTGTTGGATTATCCTGCTGGGGCTATACAGAAACGGCTTTCTTTTATCTTTGCAGTTTGGTTTGGACTTGCTAGTTGACTCCAACAGGTTTTTCCATGCTCCCACACTCTAACTGGAATTACTGCCCTGTATTAGCAGTCTGATATTTCTAACAATGAGATGATTTTATGTCCAATATTGGAGCCTGGGGATGGGCTGAGGTGTCCATGTATTTCCCTGGTGTAGGAAGATGCTGAAAAAATCAGGTAGGGAGGTCTTAGGTGTGGAGAGTTACTCTATAGAAAAGACAAGGCCACAGAGGCATGGAATCCTGGGACTTAGTTCCCTTACCTCCTCACCTTTCTATCTATTTGTATAATTACAAAGCCTGACTACTTCCACAAAATTGTTGGAAGAAAAGTTTTTTTCTAGGGAAGCAAACTAGTCCCAAACCAATACCTGTGTCCCCAGTGCTGAAACTTACTGTGGTTTCTATTTTCCTACAACAAAGCTGGCATTTTTTTAAGCAATAATATATGGTGCAATTAGATATTAAATACAGCTTGCGAGATCCTTGTCAGGTAATAGCCATGCCCATTTTTTCAGGTGAGGTTTTCTCTGGTGAAGAGTGGTGGGAAAGGCAAGGAGCTCTGACTGTGAAATAGCTGCTTCACAGACTGCAGAGCCACCCTTTGTGAGAATGCAGTCACATGGCAGCATTTTGTATCTCCTGACAGAAACAGATTCTAATCATTCATTTCCATGTAAGAAGGCCTGTGCTAAGGGCCTCTTGAGCTCCCATGTCCCACTTCTGTCTGTGAAAATCCCCTTTTATGGGCTGATCCCCCAAAGAAATCAGTACCTCCAGCTCAGTGGAAATCAGGGAAGTGCCAAGGAGGATCAGGGCTATACATCATCAGGCACTTGGATTTGAAGCAGGACTGACACTGCTCTGGCTCTGTGGTGATGAGCTCATGTTATTGAATTTGTGATGACTTTGAAATGCCAAGCAGAAGTCACATTCCCGTTCCTCCTCTGTTTCATGGACTTTTCCTGAACTAGTCTGCAAGGCAGCTATGCTTTAATTCAAATCCTCCTTCAAAAATAACTCCTAATTTGCCAGCTTGGAGATGGTATCAATGACTAGGATTTCATTGACAAACTGGATACCAATATATATCAGACACCAGCCACTGATTGATGTTCATATAACGTTGATCACAAGGTCCTTTCCCCCACCCTACACTGCTCTGATTCTTGCTATTGCATCATGTCTAAAACATCTCTTTTTTTATCAGTGTTGTGAGGCATGGAGGAGAACACAGTATTTGATTATGTTTCTTGGAAATCTGGACTCTGGTCTCAGCTTGTCTGAGACTTCTTGTAAGATCATGGTCTCTGAGGGGAGTGATAATGCTCATTTTGAGCAACTTCCTCTCTGTGTTACTGACTTACATGGTAACAAACACTCCCAACCTCTCAAAACATGTATGTGCAAAATGAGGCCACACTCCTGCTTGAATTCCCGGTGTATTTCAAGTTTATAAATCACTTAACATCTCCTTGGCACTGTAAAAGCAGATAACATCTATTATTCTTGGGTTTTCCACTGGGAAAAAAAAATGCTTACAAAATTAATCTGAATGTAGATGTCAAAGTATCTCTGCTTGCAGATGATCTGTGAAATACTGTGATAAGGGAATATTAATTCCAGTGATCACATGCCAGGTGTTCTCTATGACTGCTGCAAACCCCACTGTGTGTAGGGAAGTTGAGGTATTTTTTTATTGCAGACTGTGATGTTCACTCTTAGCTTTGTGCTCACGGTTCTGCAGCTGCTGGCTGCTCTGGAACATGAGCTTTCTTTACAATAATTGTTCTTCCTTCTTTCCAATTATGTCATGACCTTTTATATATTTACAAGACTACTGGGAAAACGAGTGTTGAAACCTAAATTCATCATCAGCTGTTTCATTGAAACCGTTGCATAATCCCATAAAAAGACAATTGCAGAATGTATTCTGTTATTTGCTTTCGAAAGGCCTGTTTGAACTCTCACCAAAGCTATGGAATGGCTGTCACCAAAGTGTGATTGGGCCCTCTCACTTTGACCCGTTAATCCCATTCCCTTTTCCTGTAATAAGAGGACTTTGGGTGTTGTGGAGCTCAATGTCTGATAGAGAAGGGGAGTAAGGAACACTCTGGAATAGTCAGACATTGGCTGTTTCTCCCTCTCCTTCTCCTGCTGGCTGTTTTGCTGATAAATACAAACTTGTAGCCTGTGGTGGTCTCCTAAAAGCCATTTTTCCTCCTCTGTTTAACCTCCTACCTTTCTCTGACAATGTCTTTTTGCTTCTAGCAATGTCTTCTGGTTGGGAGGTTGGTAAATGTTGTTTCTGATTGCTCAGCAGGCACCCTGTTAGAGCAGATTGCCTCCCAAACAGCCAAGTGCTTTACCCTTTAGTGCCTTCCTTGCCTCAGAGTTACAGGACCATCAGCAGAGCCATTTGTAGCTCTCCTCTAAATCCCAGACTGCTCTTAGTTCCTGGTGAATACTGCTTTATTTTTTTTTTTCTTCAAAAAAGTGATGCTGGGAAATGCTTATTATAATCATTGATTAAGCAGCATAAGAGTCTGGATAGGCTAGAATAGCTCTGAGCTTATTTGGTTCAGCTGGAGCTTTGTGATCATAGAGGACACTGGTCTTAGTCAGACTGACTTAGGAAGTTGTGCTGAGGCAGCTCATGGATTGTAGGAGACTTACTGCTTCTTCCTTCCATTATCCATGTTGTTTTTTCAGATGAGCAACATTAAGAAGTGAATTAAATTCAAACAAGCTTCTCTGAAATGTAACAATTTATTTTTTTTTCCCCATTATGAGTTAACAATTCATTCTAAGAGGCATTGTGGCTCAAAGATTTACAACACAGCAAAATTGCTCCGAGTTTTAGAAATATATTTTAGAGCAACAGTTTTCAAGTAGGTAAATGGTGTTCTGCTGCTTTGTGGCTAATGTTTTGTCAGTTGTGGAACTTCATTTATAAGTGCAGGTTCTGTAAAATAGGATGGTAATGAAAGCCTGGTAATTCAGGATAGTGTATTATAAGAATATTTCTGAAAGAAGCTTAGAGAAAAGCGTTAGTGGGTTATCACAAGCCATAAAATCTCAAATGAGATGCTTCAAGGTTAGGTACACCATCAAAATCTTTTTGGCTGAACTTGTGAGAAGCATCAAAAGACAAAACAGCACTTGGGAAATCTAAAAAAACCCTTGAAAATATTTCAAAATTTCCAATTTCCAATGCAAGAAATTGAACACAAACTTTCTCCTTTTCAGCATCTGAAAGAATTATGAACCTCTTCCTATAAATGTTTAATGGAAACCTGCTGGTGTACAGACCCTTAACTTTTAAGTTACTTAAACCAAGCCCCTGTTCTCTGGTGATGCCCAGGATCCAGGGCAGGTATGTTCTGGGCTGCCATCCTTGAGGAATGAAACAGGCAGGAGTCTTCTAGAGGGACTTGAAAGACTGAGTTCAAGGAAAGAGGGTTGGGCCAGATCTGAGAAAAGAACTCACTTTTCCAGACTCATAATCTCACATCCTTTCTAATACAATCCATCCTGCTGCCAGCTCTAATATGTTTGTTTGTTTTTTTAAAACTGTACCAAATCTGTAAGTGAGACCTAAATTAATCAGCTACCATGGGAAACGACTCTACCATGGTTATGGGAAATGCAACTGAGGGCTACTTTCCTTATTCCTGGAAGGACAAGATTGTTCTGTCATAGCAATACATGCAATAGCTTTGTGGGAATTATGGAGGGGAATGCAGAGAAAGTGTACATTGACTCTCATGGTGCTTCCAAAAGATACTAGGAGATCTCTAATTTTCAGGCATTGCAAGAAAAGCATAAGCCAGCAGTGTCCTCTTTGCATGAAGCACAGGGGTCCCATTCATGTGGTACCTACATTGTTTAGAGCACATAATTTCTGGGAATTTTCAAGGCAATTTCTGCTTTGCAACCCATTTAATGCTTCTGTCCTTTAGTTCAACTCACAGCTAAACTTGGATGTAAATTAAAGCAGGTGAGAGAGTCTGCTTTCCAGTTGCTTCTAATCTGCCTGTGCAGCTGGGATAGAAGTTGAGAGCCAGAAGAAAATAAAAAAGGCAAAGGTGCAGCTATTACACTGGCATAAACAACTGCACAGCTTTGAAGTCAGTGGACCTTTGGTGGTTCACACCAGCTGTGATTTAACAAACCTGGTAGGCTGTGAAATCTTTCATAATTAACTTGGACATTGTTAAAACCAGTCCATAAAACATACAACACATTTAACAATCTGCAAAAAAGAGTGTATTACACTATAAACTCAACAGGGAAGCAAGAACAGGTTATGATACATAAAAAGGGAGAGTTAACACTTTCTAGGGAATGCAGCAACTGACTTTTTGACTTGTAATTTTAACTGCTGTAAGTATTGCAATCATTCAGTGTTCTTCTGGTAATAGTTTTTTTATAACCTAGAGGTTAAGTAAGGAGTGTTGGGCCTCAGCTTTAGCTCCTGATTCTGCAGATGAAATGCTCCTGTGAAAAGCAAGTTCTCAGAGCTCTGCTGGTTGCCCCAGCACTGAATTAATCCTTCCATGATGAGCAAAGGCTCTAGGTGGAGGTCTCAGGTACCAGTGGGTGAGGAATTCTGTTCCCCAGCATGTTCTGTCCAAACCTTTCTTCCTCACACAGGGTGTTGTATGGAGGAATGTGGGATGTTCCCTGTGACACAGATCCATAGGTGCCAGCTGTGTACCAGGACAACCCATCCAGAGTAAAATACGGCCGCAGTGAGTGTAGCAGTGACCCAACCACTTCATAGCCACAAAGACCCTTTGTGTAGTGGCTTCCAACATTGTGCACTCACCTTTATTCCCCCAGCTCCTAAAGGCATTTGTGATGCTAATGATTTCAACAGGAAATGGACTTTTGTACGAGATTTCCCCTCCCCTTCCACTTTCTTTTCGTGCAGCAGCTGCCGTTGCCAGGCTGTCTTCGTTGCTATGGTGGTGGTTTGTGTGCCAGGATTTTATATTCACTCTTGAAGAGTCACCTGATGCAGTGGCTGTGCCACATAACTTATCAGTCTCCCTCATAAAGGCTGTTCTGTACATATGACATCTAGTAAATGGATCAGATTAAACATAAACAGAGTCCAGTGGCCACTGGCTGAGAGTTTGAGGTATTAACAGCTGAATTCTTTTAGTAAATGAGTGACTCGTGAGTTTGGTAGCTTGTAATTTCTTAACATGACAGTCAGAAGCTTCACTACACCTTATGGCAGTTGTGTCATTAGTAAGGTTTGAGTTTTCCTGTCTGGATGATGTGATAGGAGCTTTTATCAGGAGGAGTGAGCTTTGATCAGAAAGACAGGGTCAAATTTTCTATATTTCCTTGCTGGAGAATTGTTCCGTAGAACTTAATGATCCTGCTCCCACTGATAATTAAAGTATAATTTGACCCAATTTAAAATGCAATTAGGATGATAAACTCAGCTCCACCAGAGGTATATCTCTAATCCCAACTCCTGCAAACACTTACCACTTATGTTTAACTCTTGGTATGTTCAGTCCACCGCTGCAGTGAAACGTTTTCAAGGCTGAGGCCACTGCACATTTTGAAAATCTAGATTTACACCAATAAACTCAGGACAGCAGGTGGCATGAAGATAATTCATATATATTTTTCTAAAATGGAATTTAAAGTAGTAAATTGAATTTTTAATGCATTTCGTGTATCACCTGATGATACAATCTTACAGTGTAGCTTTTGCAGTGCCTTTATTTGACCTGACTTGGATCAATGCTGTCTGTTATTTAAATCAGTTATTGTTCCTTTGCCCTATTTGTTTACATACATTTCCAGATGTGTATCTAAAACACTCTGTGTATTCAGTTATTCCCCTGGAAATGAAACATTGGTATCTAAGGCCATTACATAAAAAATAATGCATTATGGATATATTGCATTCAAATAACTTGTATTATTTACACAAGGCAATCATTTTGCTGTGCAGGCTGAGATTTTTTTTGAACCTGCAGCAATGAGAACATCCAGAAATAGTTCCTGCAGCAAGATAAGGCCAGCAGGTGTCACATCTGAAATGTACAATTCAGAATAACTATCTGAATAAGCCCATTGAGGTTTTTTCTCCTAACAGCACATCTTTGTTTCACTGTTGGAACCAAAAGGAGCCGAGTCAAGAAGCAGAAAATACACATAATAAATTAGGTGTTTGCTGGGGCTTATAGCACACTTGGAGGAAGGTGCCTGCTTCCTCCTTTGCCAGACTTGGTCCAGTCATCTAATGATAAGACTTTTGTACTCTTTCTGGGTGTAACAATCCTGCTGAGTGTTGCTGGTTTCCAGGTCACCAATCCCAGGCTTTGTGGAAAAAGGAAGCTCAGATTTAGACACACACCAAATTTTTGTGTTTGCAATATGTACCATGCACCAAGAAATGTGCTCCTAGCTGGAGCAGATGCTAGTGAAGCAGTGGCAGTAACGCAGAAGCCAGCGAGCTGGGCTGAAATTGAAATTCCCACTGATTTCACAGAGCCCAGGATTTCAGCACAGGCTGAATCACAAGCACTTTGCAGAGCTGTTGTTTAAAAGGCACAGTCATAGTGCCATTTCCTATTGTGCTGCTTCTTCCTTTTGATGCAAAATCCATTAGATATCTGCTATATAAAAGGCATGTTTCTCTTCAGCCAGATGCCATCAGATTAGAATACTCAAGGCTGAAAAGCCTCAGAATTGCTGCAGACAATACTTGATATCTGTAATGCCAGACACTGGTATCAGAGCCTGTCCTGATCTCTAGGCCCAGCTCTTCTGTGTTCACATCAGTGACTGCCAGGATTTGTCAGGAATCCTGAGGTATCACCAAAAATTGAGATTGTTTTTCCCTAACAAAGGTTGTAAATGAGGCCAGGCCAAGTGAAAGTGGATTATGGACTTGTTGAACTGCCACAGAGTTGGCACTACCCATGGCATGTTTGTCTTCCCAAGGTCTGATTGTTGTGGACTGCTGTGAATGCAAGTGCTGAAGGGATCATGGATAAGTACTGTAGCATCAGTGCTCTTTGCTTTTATCTTCTGGCATTTTAATATCATTTTTATTCTTTTGTACACTATACACTGAGATGAAAAGGCAGTTTTGAGAATGATCCTGAAAATCTCCCCCCCTCACCCCATTCCAGAGCAACTCCAAATCAGTGCAGCCAAACTCAAACTGTTATTGTTCCTTTAAGTCATGGCAAATGAATGGAAATTAAAGCACAGCACTACAGAGCTGGTTTTCCTCCTGACTGATGCAACACCCACGTTTACACAAGGTTAATAAGAATAAAAAAGAGATCAAATGGTTTAATTGGCCTTGGAATGTGTACACTGCAGATTCATCTCCCACTGAAGGCAATGAGAAGCTTTTCATTGAGGGGAAGAACTTGCAAGAGGCACAGAGGAAAAGCTTTAATAACTCTGTTAAAGAACAAATCAGGAGTCCGATATGGCAGTTTTGTAGCTTTTGAACCAAAATAATCCCAAGCAAACGTCTCCCTACTTTGATTGTATATCTTCCTACCTGGAGCTGTTTTGAAATACCATTCCTCCAAACTAAACAATTTTGTTCTTCAAAGACCTTCTTTCTGCATGGTTGGCTTTGTCTGTAGCAGAAGCTTGGCCTGTTGCCCTGAAATCCTAAGGGTCAATTGGAAACCTCGACAGAGAAATTAGGAATCTCATGTGCTGTGTCCTCTGATGCTTTATCAAACATACAACACAGCAGGGGCACTAGCAGAGAGGAGGGCATTGGTGGAGCATGTCTTTGTTCTTCAAAAATCTTTCTTTAAAACTTTGGGATTCAGGATTTTGCCAGGCAAGAGAATGTTTTGCTGTCTTTGTGCCTTTTGAGTTGAGTATTCCTAAAACTAAAACTTAGTCATGTGCCTTTGTTCTGAGGAAGCCCCTTCATCCTACAGAAGCAAAAAGCTTTGGTTAAGCAATTTCTGTGTATTTAAAGCATGGAGCTTTGTTGGGAGTTGCTCGTGCTGCTCTCTTTAAGAGTCTTTTGGCATCACTGTGCAGGCCCAGTGCTGCCCTTCTACTCTGCTTTTGCCATAACTGTTCCCTCAAAGCTAAAACTAAACTAAAACATGAGAGGTTCCACCTCAACATGAGGAGGAACTTCTTTATGTTGAGAGTGGCAGAGCACTGGAAGAGCTGCCCAGGGAGGGTGTGGAATCTCCCTCTCTGGAGATGTTCCAAACCCGCCTGGGCAAGTTCCTGTGTCACCTGCTCCAGGTGACCCTACCTTCGCAGAGGGGCTGTACTGGATGATACCCAAAGGTCCCTTCCAGCCCGAACTGCTCTAGCATTCTGTGATTCTGTGAAGTTGCACTCGGTCCCCCTGCGCTCACTCTTTCTGCATCCACATCTCGGAGCAGGACAGGGCACACGGACACTCACCCGCGCTCCCTCCTCGGGCCTTTCGCTGCGGTGCCGCCGCCCCGCGCGTGCCTCTGGCGGAGGGAGATGCATCTCTCGCATTCCCAGCGCCTCCCCTGCCCTCCTTTTGCCTTCCCGGTGCGGCGTTAGGGCTGCCCGGGACCCCGGTGCGGGGGAGGTCGGTGTCCGGGCTGCGGTGCCGGGAGGTGGCGCCGCGGTGCCGCCGGCGCTGCCCTGGGCGCGGGGGAACCTCGGGGGCCGAGCCTGGCGGGGCGGGAGGAGGAGGAGCGGCGAGCAGGGAGGGAGGGAGCGGAGCGGGCAGCGCGGCGGCTCCGTGCCCTGCGTGCGTGCGCGTGTGTGCGAGGAGCGGGCGGGCGGTATATAAAGGATATATAGAGGATGTGCCGCCGCATGGCTCGCCCCGGTCGCCGCCGCCGCGCCAGCTCCTTGGGCGAGCGCCAGTGAAGCGTCGTCGCCCTCGCCGGCCGGGCAGCGCCTCCCTGCCCGCTCCAGGCGCTCCCTGCCGGCCTCGCTCCCGGGTTTCCGGCGTCCCTCTCGAAGCGGCCGCGCCGGGGGCGAGCGGCGCGTCCATGCGGGGCCGATGGCCGGGGCTCAGCCTGGGGTGCACGCCCTGCAGCTCAAACCCGTCTGCGTCTCCGACACCCTCAAGAAAGGCGTCAAATTCGTCAAGTGGGACGATGTGAGTACCTCCCTCTCCCCCCTTTGCTCGCTTCCCCCGGCAGGGGCACGGCTGCAATCCCTCCGTAATGGGGCTCCGGGTGCACGTGTTGCGGCCCCCAGGTCCTACCCGCTGCGGGAGGGCAGGTGCGGGACCCCGGGGCCGGGCGACGGCTGTCCCCGGCCGGGACTAGCGGCCGAATGCCGGGCAAACTTTCTCCGAAGGCTCCCCGGTCTGATTTCTCTTGGCCGGTGCGAGCCGTATTGTGCGGGTTCCTTTAGCGAGCGCCTGCCTCTCCCGCCTCCCGTGTTTCAGTGTGCATGTTACCACCTCTGTCCTCCTACCATAGTTGTTTCAACCTGTTCTCTCCTTCCATCTCCCGTCGCCTTCTTGCAGCCTCTCTTCTTTTTTCTGGCTGCTGTCCTCGTCTCTCTCTCTGGTGGGGTTGTCAAGCCCTTCGTGGCATTCTCCCAGGGCTCACAGCTTTGGTACCCTCGTTCATCTTACTCTCTCCTTTCTTGCCTCAAAATCATCTGCTTTACCTTTACTACTTGCTACTTCCCAAGTCGTTACACTTGTATTGCCTCACGTAGGGAAGGAGTGTGGTTTCCACTTCACCTTCGGCAGCACAGCTGTTCAGCAGCTGGAATTTCCTTCTTCGCGTGCCGACTATACCCGGGACAGTTTAAGAGGAAATAAACTTTTCTTTATTTAGTTTTCCTTCTCCCGAAGCCTGTTGTGTCCTCTGCTAGCCTTGCTCCTGCAGTAGAGCATCGGGTGTTTGTGTCTCAGCTGTGCACGGAGGAGCAGGTGCCCCAAAAAGTCTGTCTGCCACCGGTGTCTGGAGACAGAGGGGCATCGTGAGACTCGAGCTGTGGTAGAGAAATGGCTGGGAAGGAAGGCAGGCAGTCTGAACATCAGAATTGTTGAGGATGACTCGTTTTGAGTGCTCTTACGTTTTTGCTTTGAGTTTGGGTGTGCTAAAAACATCCACAGCAACAACTGGAGGGACAACAGAGAGGGAGAAGGAGCAGTTCATGTGTACCCACTGTTCTTGTTACATATTGCTATTTTGCCATTGCTTTCAGTCTGTCCATCAGCCAAATGTATGAGCCTGACCCCTATAAACCTGCGATAAACACTCTCAAGGAGAGAGAGAACATAAGAAACCGAACAACTTGCAGTGTGTAATTTTGTTTACAGTAATGAGCAAACACAGCTTGAATAGGCTCGGCAAACTGACCTTGTCCACAGTAGTAAACATTGGCTTTTGATACAGGTTATTTATGTTCAGGAACTAAGCTTGAATGACTTGCCTGGGAAAATGTTTTCTTGCAGTTGACATTTTCCTTAGGATAGGAAAAGGCAGTGCAACCTCAGCCTTGTCACTGCAGTTATTGTTTTATTTTTGGTAAGCTACCAAGAAACTTCCACAGGTTTATGCAGAGGTCAGGGGATTGAAATCTCCAGACTGAAAGTCCGAGCTATCAGGCAGCAGTTTAAATTACTAGTTTAAGTGCTCTTCCTTTGTATTGTATACATAGAATCAGGAGGAGAAGAGGTGTTCTCCATGCACAGTGGATGTTCAGTGGCTGACCTGTCTGCTATGGACTAAAAGGAAAAAATACTGAGAACTGTAAACCTAAAGGCTACAGTAATAAAATGTAGCAAAATTCTAGCAAAAGATGTGCATTTCAAGCTAGAGGTGTTACTCAGGGACACGCAGGTGTCACCTGGAATGTGTGACTGAGGTGAGAGTCCTGTTGTGTTCAGTGAGTGCTTTCCTTGGCAATCTTGTACAAGTTGATGTGTATTTAGCTACACTCACAAAGAACTCTGGCATTAATTGATGGTTGTCTGTGCATTGTGTGTATATCTGCACATTTTCCACCCCTCAGCCTCCCTGTATTGCCCACAGCGTTTCTTCTCAGCAGTAGAAGCCCCAAAAAAATCCAAGATTGCAAGCAAAGTGTGTCCCTTTGCTACGCCGGCTGCAAGAATATCTAAACACAAATGCGTGTTAGATGACTTAGAAAAGTATTTGCCATTGAGTAGCCAGTACCCACTTCAGAGTCTTTGTTTTCCAGGAAATTAATCTGCTTGAGGGTTTTTAAAAATGATGATGGTTAATGTGACCCTCTGTGATGTGTCATGCAAGCAGGCATGCACAAACTCAGGAGTGAAACAATAGGCTCTAATGAGGAATAGTAAACTGCATCATGGAGCAGTACAACAGAACTGACCTTACTGAGTATTTGGGCTCTGCTGTGCTCCCAGGGCTGCTCAGAAAAGCCAGGCTCACACACTGGTGTTTGTTATGCACAGTTTTCCTTTTACTGTGGGAGTGAGAGCAGGAATTCTGTTCTTCCATGTGCACTGGGGCAGCATTTGTTCCTGTCCGAGGCATGTCCTTGTAGTTCCCTTCCCCGCTGCTTTGGGTTGCAGTTTAAAGGTGGTCCTATTGACTTGCCTTTGTGTTTCATGAGGCAAAAGTGTTGCTTGTGAATTCTTATGACTTGTACCAACTTTCAGCCCAAAGCAAAATTTTTCCAGCTGAGTTCTAAACCGCTGGAAAGCAGCGGCCTTTTTAAACGGGAACGTTAGGAGGATTTAAAGCAGGGCATTAGAGGTGTGTAAGGAATTTCATGGTGTCTAGAGTAAGGGTTGTTCAAGAATGTACTTGCCAGCTTTGAGCAGGATGCTGTGCTGTGCAGAACAGTGACAAAAGCTGGAGTGATAGAGACTTTAAACCAGCCCACACATTGATATCCCATCCTGAGCCTCTGTGCCTGATCAGGAACTCTGAAGCACTAATAGATGTGGTACTGATGATTTGCATGGGCTCCCTCTCTGAGGAACAGCAGTGGAGTTTGCTACATATCACAGCACTGTGGTAATGATCCAGCTGGAAAGAGAAATGCCTGGCCTGAGCTTTGCTGAGAGGAGAGGAGGAGGTTATGTCAGCCCCTCAAGATCACATACAGGCAGGTGGAAAGCTTAAAATTCCATTTCCTTTGAAGACCATTTTCAGTTGTATGAGCAATAAGATAAATTAAAAATTTTGGACTTTGCAAGACAAGTCCCTCTTTTGTGCCTCAGGNCATTTCCTTTGAAGGCCACCTCCCATTGTACGAGCAATAAGATAAATTAAAAATGTTGGGCTTTGCAAGACAAGTCCCTCTTTTGTGTCTCAGGATGGTGTGGTAGCTCTCACACCAGCCTAATACACTCTAATACACAAATTCCATTTGGGATCAGGGTATGAAGCACCAAAGTCAAACAGATTATTGTTGTCCAGTAACTTTGCCTTTCCTTACGCTGTTTCTGTTTTACCCTGTAACACTATTACAGGTTGGAAAAAACCTTTTAGAAAGAACTCTGGCTCTTGATGGGGAGTTTGGGTTCACAGAGCAGGAATAGCTTACGTTGGAAGAGGTGAAGGATGAATGTGGCTGGTTGCTTAGGTGTTTTTTTTGTGGATCTATCCACATGTATTTCTGGTTCCAGGTGGTAGTTGGCTGAACACTTGCTCCTCTAGATCACTTTTGTTCAATGGGACCTCTGTAGCTGCTTCTCCCTTAGTGCTGGGAAGAGACTGAGCCTCTAAACTCCTGCTCTGGCTTTGAGCAGATGTGCTCATATTCCTAGAGGGAGGGAAGGCTTCAGGGAGAACTGACCTGCTCCCCTCTGCTGTAGCGATACCCAGGTTGTAACAGCTCCTCCTGATTAGAGTTTTACAGCAGTTTAATAAATAAACAAAAAGGTGGCAATTACGTCCACCGGTGAAACTTTATTGGTAGTGGATTAAGCTGAATGTAGCAGAATATATTGATAGTGGAGAGGAGTGGTGAATCCTGAGTATAAAGACTGACTTCTGAAGGGCTCAAACCTGCCTTGCCCGACTTCTTTCCCTGTTTTTCTCTGGCCTGTGGTGGGAACAAATACCTCAGCAGCCAGAGCAGAGCTGATGTTTTCTGAGAGTAACAAGTGAACATGATGGTGCATATTCAGAAATAGATTTGTTTTCATTTCTTGCTTAAAGGCTTCCTTATCTTCCCCAGTGATAACGTGCACTTTGCATAAACACTTAACCTGGTCTCTGTGTGGCTCACACTATTACTGGAAAGTTAAGTGTATTGGTAAGGTAATGTAACTACCTAAATGGAGGGCCATCATTCCCATTTTCTAGCAATGTATTTTTTTTTCCTGGACTTTGGATTACTGCAGGATAGGTAGCATTGCTTAGTGGCTACACCCCAGGTATTCCAGTGAGCAGCAAAAGTGAACCCAGATCTCTTAAGCTCTCCAAATGCCTTTCTCTCAGAGCACTTTATCTTGACAGAGCATGTTTGAGCTCAGATGGTGAATGTTATGTTTGCAGGCTTCTTTATTTGTTTAAAATCTTCCAGAAGATTATCAGGAGCATGAGATACATCCCCCTTTTAACCTTGCAAGTAAATGTAACATCAGAATATCATTATTACAGATAAGCTGAGATGAAACAAATAAACAACCTGGGAGCTTTCAGAAGTTATTTTAAGATCTTGATGCTGGAGTTACTTTCTTTTTCCCTTGCCTTGTGTTTGTTTTTAAACTCTGCACAAGCCTGTCACTCCAGTACATTAGTGAGGCCATGAAAAATGAGCAGCCATTGTTCTGTGTGTATAAAAGTAAAACAATAAGCTGAAGAGAGTTTATTTTCTGTTTTCAGTCTGGAGGGAAGACGTTAGTCCTAAGTTCTAGTGTTTTTGCTGGTTCTTCTTTGTTGCTTTATGTAGTAAACAGATATCAGCTCTGTGCTGTATAGAAATACTTTATATGAGAAGACGTTGTGGTTTTGGTCCTTTGCAATGTAGGAGAATAATCAGATGGAGATAAAATTTTTAACAGTTAATGTTTATTAAAGGGGAAAGGCCTAACTTAACTCAATTAGCAAGCTCTTTATCTCTTCAGTGTGTGTGTGGGGAAACAGTGGAGAATGAGATGCCTGTCTGGGAAGATCTGGTGGAGACTTTACATATTTAAATCACAGATAACATCTGTTATTGTAGCATCAGAGCTCTTTGGAGTGTTGGTGGATAGTGGGGAAAGTGAAAGCCAGAAAACAACTCCTAAATAAATGAGGATTCTTTGTGAAAGAGAAGTTAACTGTGAATTCGGATTGTGCACTGGATGCTTTCTTCTCCTCTGTGTTTGAACCCTCAAGACTCTTCTTTATGGGTTTGTCTTTTTTTTTTTTTCCAAAGCTGTAGTGAAATAGTTCACAAATAGCTAACTAATCACTATGGAGTCTTTTATCTATTATAAAGTAAATGCTTCATAAGCGCTTCTTAATTTCTTTTTAGGAGGCCCACTGGATGACAAAATGTGTTCCCAGTTGTGCTGTTGTAGGTCCAAAAACAGAGACCAACATAAAAATCTACTAATTTTTAGTCTACCATTACATACCTTGGGCCTAATTTCCAGCCTGCACAGCACCACACAGTCAGATGCTCAGGATGCCTCTCCAGTGACTTCAGATGAGTTTGGGCTCAGCACCTCTGAACTTAGAAGATGAAATGTAGAAATATAATTCCAGTATTCCCTCAAAATCAGAATGCAGCGTTTATGCTGACAAGCAGACTGGCTTAAACGGTATTTTTTCAGCATCATACAAGAACTCTCTGGCTGAGATAAAAATCTTCCTATTTGGCATTTGGCTACTTTTGCTCCAAAGTTCTCCCTTCATTCCTTATTTCTGTGTGCTTGGCAACGTTGAAGGACTCCTGCAAAGACTTCAGGCAGTGAGGGTATAATGAGCCCAAGAGTGGGGACATCCTGAGAAGTGGTTTGGGGTAGGACAGACTTCTGAGAAACAAATCCCACTCAGGATGGCTTCTGTCCACTTGCAGGACTTTAGTCTTTGATCAGCACAAGGATGGCAGCCTGTGGTGCCATCAGCAAAGCTTCCCTAGGATTTAACCACTCTAACAATGAAGAATACTTTCCTGCCTGTTCCTAATGAACAAGGGGGCTTTCATTTTGTGAGTCTCCTAAGCTCAATTCCAGTTTTGATTCTTTTTTCAATCCTGCTTCCAACTTCCCCTCATTTCACTTTTTCCAACGTTTTCTTCTTGCAATCTGTTGCTTTGCATGGCAGAGTTGGTTCTTCTGCCCTCAGTAGAGGAGGACATCTTCACCCTTCCAGATGATTTCAGAGGTTCTTTGCAGGTGGGATGGGAGTTTCCTCCCTTTCACTGCAGCTCAGCTGTCAGCCTGAAGAACTTAGTCCTGGTTGTTTAGTTCCTGCTTTGTTCCAGTCTGAGTAGGCCTGGTGCATTATGGAATTTACAGCATCTGCCTGTGTGAGAACTGGAGTTTTGCTCTTCCTTCTTCTCCATTTCCCTAAGCTGGAATGTCCCTGATTTGTGGGCTCTTTTTAGGGTCTGTCCCCACACTTGCTCTGCCACAGTTCCCGCCCTTTTGCCCAAGAGAAAGAAATGCTGAAGAGTGTTTTGCCTCTGCCAGAAACAATTTCTGTTTCTTAGCTTTGTGTTTGGAAGCAGTGTGGCAGAAATCTTCCAGCACAAGATTCAAGCAAATGAAATAATGGTGTGTGTAAAAGTTCTCAGATTATATTTGCGATTGTTCTTTGGGAATGTCTTTGGAAATCTGAGGCAAGCCCAGGAAACAATAGTCTGGCTTAAGGCAGTGTCATGAGCCCCCTCTGTTGTAACAGCTGAAGTAGCATTACAATATTAAAAATAAAAGTAGTATTAAAATGGAGGTGGCACTTTTTGCTTGCTGATGTTGGATGTAGTCTTGGGGACCCACACTTAAATTCAGGCCTTGAAGCAGTTACCTGGCAGGTACTTAATTATGGATTTGTCCATTGATCCTCTGTGCCTGGTTGGTAAAGATCCCAAAGTTCTCTGTGGCACTTTGTGGGCATAAATTTGAAGGCTTTTTGTTTAAAAGTATAAAACAAAGAATATTGCTAATGCAGGACCTGAGGTTGTACAGCCAATTAGGAGGCAACATAATGGAGTCAGTCTAGAACAGCCACATTACTCATTTGAGGCTGTGGAATTGGAGGAAAGTAGAGAATTGGCCCTAAGTCAACAAGTCAGAACGTGGAAGACTTTTAAAGATGGAATTAAAAGCCCTTCAAGAAAATCATTCACTGAAGTTTAGACCCAGTGTGATGTGCAGCACACTGGGACTGCCAGGCCACCCTTTCATTCCAGGAATTTGTAGCAGGAATCTGTTGGAAGCTGAGCCACTGCTTGGCACAGGCACCCGTGGGTGGCTTTTACAAAGCCTCACAACCCACAGTCATTTGCACCATTGACTGGGACACCCTTCCTCCTTTTCCTCCTCCCTTTCTGGTCACAGCTGATTTTGGGCTTGGTCATCTCCTCCTGTGCCTTTTTTTATAGACTTGGAAGAGTCCCAAGAATCTGGGGCTCCTACCCACAGGGCTGCTTGCTGCGTTCCCATCCAGAGTGTGAGGAATGTAAGAGCTGTACCCCTACTACACATTTAAATTTAATTTTAGAGGTGTACAGCACTGTCATTTTGTCTCTGTTTTATCCTCATGTTCTGCATCTGAGTGGGTCAGGCCAGACACGAATGTCTGCTCCTGATTTGTTTGCCCATGAAGTTTTGTTTGCTATTTTTCTTCCCTTCCCCTCTATTGTGTCCCGCCCTCTACCTGCTTCTTCAGAGCTGTGTATGGTTGGTCAGTCTGCTCAGGGGGAGTCATGAGGGCAGCCCTTCGGGTGAGAAAATGCAATTAATGGCTTCACAACACTCTCTGAACGACTGCAGGAGTGTCTGATGGGTCGTAAACCACATACAGTACAATAGTATTTATAGATAAATGAACGTTAGTTGAAACAAGTTTCTATTTCAGAGCCTTGAACTGCTGCTCGTCTTGAATGTGTACTGCAAAAAAAGGGCGTTTGGTGGATCTTTTTGATTGTTGCTGCCTTTGCAAGCCCTGATTGCAGAGTAGGACAAAAGCAAGGGAGCTGTTCGAGGTGACAAAGGGCTGTGTTAATGCGAAGTGAGGAGTGAGAAGGACCGTCAGCTGACTCAAAAAGTTTATTTCCATTTTGCTACATCCAGTGAGGCATTTGGTGGCACAGACTTATAGTTAGATTGTAGAATAAATAAAACATCCAGAATGTGAAAATCATTCAGTTAATTGTGCTGAGCCCACTGTCAGAGTAGTGTAGTTAATTTAAAAATAAAAACCCACTACTAAGCGACTTCCTGAAGCAGAGAATCTTAGATATCCAAGACTCATCATTATCCCTGTCATGATGAGGTTTCCTTTGTGTCACCTAATGGATACTGAAAGCTCTTTCCCCTCATCCTCTGCTTTTTTCAGTCTGATTTCAGTCAGTATTTTACAACCCCCATCTACAAAAGTATTACACCAGTAGCTCAGGTAAATCCAAACACCTTTGGGTTAAAGCAACTGGTTTGAAATGATTAACCAGCAAAATTCATTAATCCTGGAGATAATTGTTTTGCTCCTCTCTGCTTGCCATCACTTCTCTTTCCCCCTAAAGTTGTACGTATCTCATCCAAAGGCTTTGTCTTCCCTCATCTTAAATTTTTTGCACACAAGGCTGCACGTAATAAGCTGAAAAAGCAGTTATATTTCCAGAGCAGTTTGTTTCCTCTTTTTTTTGAATGGCACAGGTCTGAGAACCTTTTTGTAGCTGCTTATGGGTACAGTCAATGTTCCTTCATGGATGTTACCAGACTAGGCAGATTTTCAACTGATAAGGTGGAATATATATATATATATGTGCTCCCACTGCTAAAATTTTCATAGCTTGGCTATGTAAACAATAAGCATACGAATGGAAAGTAACTGATAGAAGTTTTAATGTAGCAAGTGCTGTTTCAGGTTTTCTAGGCAAATTGAGTCTTTGTAAAATTAGTTTTGTGGGCATTTAGCTTGTAAATATACCTGAAGGTCGAGTTGTCTCAAGGTGGGCAGTGGACTGCTGGTAACTGGAGTGCTCTGCTGTGCAGGCTCTGGTTTGATAGTCAGGGTCTGTTTAACTTCATCTACTTCCAGCTTTTCTGGATTAACTCCATTGTGTTGACCAATTTGGAGTCGAGTGCTGCCTTCACAATAACCAAAAGATGTTATGTCTGAAAAATGGAGATGAGGCAGGTGATACTAAATCCTTTTAGTGACACCTTGCTAGTGATTCCTTCGGGGTGATTTCTAGATGCTGCATTTCGTTAACATGGGTGACAGAGCAGCCTGTGCATAATTATGTGTTCTGTGTGCTGACATGGATTTCTTGTTTGTCCTTTTCCCTTCCAGGACTCCACTGTTGTGACTCCAATTATTCTCAGAACAGACCCACAAGGATTTTTCTTCTACTGGACAGATCAAAACAAGGTAAGAGAAAAGCTTCCAGCTCCAGAATGGTTCTTCCTTTTGTGTTGTGGTGTGATGGGCAGCAATCAGGAGGCTGGCACAGCAGACCACCATTGCATCAGCACACCTTCCTCTGCTCCTCTCAGGAGCAAATACAGCGGGCCTGTGGCTCATCCCTGGTGCACAGATCTTGGAGAGATGGATGGAAGAGTTGATGATTTCCAGCCGTGTCAGTGATCTCATGTCCAGTGAGGTGTGCGATTGCCCTTGGAAGCACAGGTGAGGATGTGCTTGTGATGCTGTTGTGGTTTCTCCTGCCTTCTGTACGCCGAGGATTTGGTCTGTGGTGCGTGGCAGGCCTGGAATTCCCAGAGGCCATAGCTCCCTTTGGATTCTTGCTCCTTAGTGGCCCTGTGTTCCCTGGCCGTGCCTGGTGGGCCACGTCACCAAGTTCTCACTAATCCTGGCTGGACACTTTCTTTTGAAAACATTCCGGTGTGCTGAGGTCACTGGGATGGCTGGGGAGCTGTTGGGAAAGCTCATGGCCTGATTCATCCCTGCATTGCTCCACTTCCACATCCCTGTCACCCCTTAGAATCAGCACCATCACGTTTCCAGCTGGGGGAGGCTGTGCCACAGTGAAAGAGCTCAGTACCCTGAGTTGGGTGCAGTTTGTGTCCTGCAGATATAAAAATTACTGTTGCAATCACGATAGCAAAACACTGGCCCAAAGCTGGGAATGAGTTTCTCCTTCTCTTACAGGTGAATTTTCAGGTACTTACCAAGTGAGTGCTTCTACTGGCTCCCTGTTGAAAATGGTGTTAGGACTTGGTGGTGAGCTTTGAGCTTTGGCCTTGTGAGAAGTATCTGGCAAAACAACTCAAACGGTGCTTCTGGCTGTGGAAACCTGGTTTGCCAGCTGGAGACCTGTTCTTTCAGGAGTTCCTGCTGATTTTAAGTTTAGACACCAGGGCAAAAATAGCTTGAGGAGGTAGCAGCCATGAAATGTGCAGGCTGAACAGGCCATTTGCTGTTGCATTAAATCATGTTTGTCTTCCCATGTGTGCTTTTTAGAGGAGACAGAGCTCGGTTTGGAGTTGGTGTGTTTGGAAATCCTATCATGGAGTCTAATGCAGATCTTGCCTTGGCTTGTGCTTGTCCAGGGTTGTGGTGGGTTCATCTCTTGGCAGTTAAATTGCTGCCCCCAGAAGCTGAAGGCTGGGACTGATTTACCCTGTGGCTGTGCCAGAACACAGAGCAGGCCTCTGGTGTGTTCCTTCCCTTGCATAAACTGATTGTATGAGCCGAAAAAATAACGATGAACTTTGTAATAATAAGTGGAAACCCAGAGTTGATTGGAGAGTTTATTTCACTTTTAATATGTTTGGCACTAAGACCTCCTCCAGTTTCCTACTGTTGTCTGTAAAAACAATGTCTTGCAGCAGTTCTGTGAAGAATAGCTATTTATAGAATTGTTGTTCTCATATTCATGAAAAAATGTATTTATAATGCTCAGGGCATTTTTTTTTTTAAAGGTTGGGTGTTTGGACAAGAGGAGTAAGTGTCAGTTTGATTTTAAAACTTGCAAATCAAGCCTCTGTAAAGAGCAACAAGAGGGATTTTTTTTCTGGTTAATAATTCATGACAACTAGGTGAAGCTTGTTTCTGAACACCCTCCTAGCAGTGTCTGTTTAAAGAGAGTAAATTTATATCTGTTGGGCTGCTGATGGTGCACAGACCAGGAAGGAAATGCCATTTTCTCCTTTTACAGAGCATGGTTGGGTTCATGTTTATTGTGAAATTGCAAATATATGAATAAAGGAGGCTACATGGGAAATTCTCTTTAATTTCCTTCTCTTTGTGTGAAGTGATCCTGTGGTGATAGTGGAACTATGTGAAGAAATACCAGGACAATGCAACCTCTGTGTGATCACTTTCTCTTCTTTCCACATGTTGTTATTCTTTTAAGCAATTGCTTTTGTCATAAAGAAATCCTGTTATTTTCCGTGCATGGAGAGACAGGCCTTGCTAAAGCAAGTGATGAACTGGGAGGAGGTGCCTGCCAGCTTCCTTGAGCAGACATGTTTTCCTGGGAGCTGTCTCCAAGCAGGTGTGGAGGTGTGAGGCAGGAGGAGCAGTTGTCTTCGTAGCCCTCTGTGTGTCCTGGTTGCCAGAGCCTGTGCAGAGCAGTAAATCACTGCCTAGATAATGGCATGGTGTTTAAATCAGAAATCTGGCTCCCTTGGTTGCTGCTGCCTTATCGGTGAAGTTACACAAAAATTACATGAATCACTGGGAGGGGAAAAACAAAACAAAAAACCACTCCCCTGTGCTGGATTTTTATTTAGCTTGAGGAGCTGGTGGTTGTAGCTCTGTAGCTTCATGTGTCTTCTTGCCTGGTTGAGCTGCTTCTTGCATTTTCTTTTTCCCTTCCTTTCTGTTTCTTCTCTGTTGCAGAGGAAGGAAAATAATGTGTAGTGTGTGCTGTCCAGCAGTGGGTCTGGACAGCCTTTTAGGTGGTTCCTTGTGCAGTCACAGCTCAAAATTCCCAGTGAAGTCAGGTCTGTAGTTTCAGCCCCGGAGAGGCCTTTCCCACTTACACCACTCAAGGAAGATCACAAAGGTCATCAGTCAAGGTAATCCTCCAAAATCAAGTCATACATAGCATTTTGCTATTTCCTGATAACAGCAAGGAATTAAATGAAACCATTTTGTTTTAAGCAGATGGTAGGACAGCTTTCTGGTGTTAATTGTATTTTTTGATATGAAATTCTTTTGTTGCTGGAGATTCTGGGATATTTTCTTCATCTGTATTGCAGAGTGCTGGCTGATTTCATGTTATTACTTGAATGATTCTCAACATGGGTTTTAAAAAAGAAAATTAATGTGACAACCTAATGCCTATTACTTATCTTACTGTTTTGGTAATGTTTCTTAACTGTAGCAAATCCAGACAATATTCATTGTGTTGTCATATTTTTATGACCCGACTAAAACACATCTCAATTCCTTGCTGCCTTTTTTTTTTTTAAATAGAATCCCATTTCTTCCATTTGTTGTTATTCTGGTCATGAGCCTTGAAGAAGGATAAATCCAAACTTGATGAGGTGAAGGGAAAGTCTGCTGGAATAGAAAGGAGGGATAATCGAAGGCATTTCTCAGGAGATGAGCAGAGGCTGGAAGTGTTTTGGCGTGTTCAGCCAAGCCAGCAAAGCCAGAGAAACTGTGGTTTCTGACTATGGATAAATATATTAATGAATGCATAGGCAGACTGGGAGAAGAAATAGGTGTTGTCAGATGGTGTGTGCATTAATATCTTGCATCCTTTAGCTGGAATTTGTTACACAATGAAAAGGATGTTAGGAGAAGATGGTCATTAACTCAGTGCATTTCTGACACTACCCAAGAAAAGGGGGAAAGCAACTAATTGCTTTTATGTTGGAGCCATCTAGGTTTTTAAAAGTCTGAGGATGGTGTAATATGCTGTCTTCTCCCTCTCACTAGCACATACTGATTTCTTCCTCTTTATTTTAAAAGCTGGGCAGCTACAGTGAGATGGCAGTGTGGTAAAAACAGAGGCTGCAGACCCTGTCTCACCCACAGCACCACGGAAAGAGATTGAAGTCTGTGCTGAAACTAAATGTTGGTGCCCAGTCCCAGGATAGTCAGCAGTGATTGCTGCAGAAATGCTCTTGTAAACAGATTGTGGGGCTGTTTGTTTGTGCAAGGGAACTTCTTGTTGAGAAGCTACTGCAGTGCTGAGATGATCCTTACTCTGTAGAAGGGGCTGTGGGGCTGAATTTCCCTCCTCCACCCCAGTTGAACAGCAGCACAGCCCAACCAAGGAGTGCTGACTTCAGGGGGTAGATGGCAGCGTTCATACCTCAGGATTTTGAGTCTTTGAGGGAAGGTGGGGTGGTGAGACCACAGAAGCGCTTGGAGGCAGCTGTTTCCCTGGTTCTGGCTTGCTCAGACTGACAGGCTGAGGGAATCTCGATGCAAAGAGACTCTGTGCAGCTCTTCAGTAATGGTGGTTCTGCAGTTCTCAAGGGAAAGAACGGGGGTAGTTTCTCCTCTTAGAGGAACAGGGTTGTTTCCATGTGGGAGCACTGCTGGCAGAGCTGGTACTGACATGTAGCTCAGCCACACACTGTGGGGTTGGTTCAAGAGCCTGTAGCAATAATCCTTGAGCTAGAGCTCTCTCATTCCGTGAAGATGTTCCTTTTGATAAAAGACAAGAGGATTTCTCTGACCTGGAAGGTCCTCTCCCCTCTGGTGTCCTGATGTTATCCCGAGTTCCTTTGGGCTGAACATCCAACCCAGACTGCAGAGGGGATGTGGGAAGTGGAGCCTGAGGGCTGTTGGTGGGATTCTGGAGGATTAGGTTTGGCTTCAGCATGTGTGTAAACTCTGTGGCAATTCCATTGCCCTCCTGCAAATGGAAGAGGACGTGGCAGTTTTCCAGCTGCTGGGAATTTTGGCTGTTATGTAGGAGAGCTCTTGGGTGTCTGTTTTGATTCAGCTTTAAAACAACAGGTCAGTATTTGCATTGCCCGATGGGCCGAAGATATTTACATTACATCTGGATATATGTTACTGTATATTTGACAAGCATACAATAGAGGCTGTAGTTAATATCTCAGTATTTAAATTATGTCTAATAATTTAATGAGAATGGATTATTGAGTAGTATTAGGCTTAAAAATACCTTCTCCAAACCTCAACCGTTTGGCTTCATTTATTCCAGAGCAAAGTTACCCAATCATGCATTTCACTGCTGAAAACATCCAGGAAATGCATCATTAAATATGTATTCACACTTCTCTTTCTGGCATGTGAAAGGGGGAAAAAAAATCCTAAACCCTTTGAAAACTTGAGGTTGTAAATATAATTGATGGAAAGGGAGAAAATAGTGCTTGTGTCCACATAAAAGATATGCAATAAAAATCTCGCTCTTCATTCTTTTAGTGTCTTTAGCATTTCAGCAGTCAGTGAGTATGTTAATTCTGTTTGATAATGAATATTGGATATGTGGGCCTCTCTATCACATTTTTCTATGTCAATGGATTTGTCTTTGCTTTAGCTGCAAAACATAGGAGTTGGAATCATTTGAGTCCAGGTACTGGCACAGCAAATTGGGTTTTGGAGCCCTCATAATTCATGAATTTGAGGTGTAGCCTTAGGAGCCACCACATTAGGAACTTGAGACCAGGGATGTTGTAGCTGGAATGCAAAGGGAATTGTTTGGATAACAGAACAACTGTAAATATTAACATCCAAAGTTGTGTATCTGACACATTTTTTTAAAATGGGAAATGGAAGACAATCTCTTCAAGGACACAACTTGCTGAGGGATTGGTGTGACCATCAGGCTGAGCAGTGCAGAAATCAGAAGTGAAATCCCAAACGTGAGTTGTGCCAGTGCCTTTTCCAGGGAAGAACTACAGAGATGGTTGTGTTTAGAAGTGAGAACAATTTCTATCTCTCCAGACAATGTGCAGTAGTGGAGTCAGTGTGGTCACCTGCAAGCTGCAGCTCATGGTTCATCCAAACCACAAGTCAGCGTGTGAGGGGAGTAAGAGGAGACAGGGAAAGTGGTGGGGAATTACCACAGCCAGTGAAAATGGGAGGAAATATTTCATGGAGGTCAGCTTCCCATCAGGCTGCTGCTTTGAAGGAAATCTCTCTGCTTTCAAAACATGGAAATTGTTCAAGGCCCATTAGGGAAATGGTGCTACATCAAACACAGAGGATCTCCAGTAAGCATTTCCCACTGCTGAATACCTCTCTGATTGTGAGGGAGGCAGGAATAGAGAGTGAGTCTGGGGTTTGATCCACAACAAAGGTCCAGTTTCTGATATGAGGAAGCTGAGCAACTTCAGAAAGGGAGGATGGCTCTGGAGTCAGCCAAATTTAAGTACTGTTGAATTCTTGCACACAGAGAACAATCCTAACATTTTATGTCATTTTGTCCTTGCTGTTGAATTGAAAAGGAGGCATTACTTTCTTGTTAAGATGAGATTGTAGGTTGCCTGTTGTTTAAATGGGCTGATGCTTGGTCAGCTTTGGCTGTAAATGTTGAATGTTATGAAAAAAAAAAAGGGAAACTTGCGTTTTTGTGCAAGAAACCCTTGTGATCTGGCTGCTGGAGGCTGTTTTGGCATTACAATTTTCAATTTAAATATTTCAGTGAAGAAAACTTGTTGCCAAGTCAACTAACATCCGCTAAAGTGACTTTTACAGAGGGTGTCTGTGTTCTAGCTGAGCTTGTGGTAACCAGAGCCACTGGTGTGCAGTAAACCAGCCTGCAGTCTCCTCTCCTCCTTCATTAAAAAAAGTCTCTTGTGTTCGTGCCTGCAGCTTGTGCATAGATTTGGTTGAATGTGCAGCATCAGCTTTGCTGGCTGACCTATTATTAGCACAGTTCAAAGATTGGCTTCTAGGACATGATCTTTCCTGGTGGTTGGAAGGATAACTGATCTCTCAGCGTGCCTGTTGGACTGCCTTCCCTGCTGCAGCTCTGCCAGTTCAGAGACTGCTCTGTAATGCTTCATATCCTGGTTGTTCAGGGGTTTTTTGTGTGTTCTGTGTGATGTCTTTTTTTTTTTTCTGCTGTTTGAGAGTGCCCCAAAAATAATGATCTTTAAATAATGTATATTCTGTCTCCATACATGTGATCTTCCTGGGCAAACATCAACTTGTAATCAGTGGTATGTGATAAATGTGTTTGGAATTTTTGGTTGTTTGGGTTTTTTTTTTTTTAGGAGCTTTGAAAATAGTTCTTGAAATACAGGTGACTGGCAATAAATATCAGTTTTGCACCAATGCTTGCTTTACCTGCCTTAAGGCTTTTTCCCATCAAAAAAATGGACTTGACCCTGCTTCCCTCTCCTGTCTACTCCTACAATTTTGGCATTTTACACACTCTGCACACTCATAAATGGCATCAAACAGAGCAGAAATGCTAAAGCCCCTGGCCTGGATGTACAGTGATAACAATGTGCTCTGTTGTTCAGCACTGGCTTCCTTTTTGGTTTGGGGTTAGTGTGTAAGGACAGAAGACACTCAGTAGGATCCTTTCCTAGGGAGCAGTTACTCAGTCCCATCTTTGTTTCACTGACAACTTTTATTACATAATGTAACCCAGAACTGGGAAAACACAGCAACAGCTTCACACTACAAATCACAGGAGTTTTAGGCTGCCTCTGTGTGTCTGGGTGGCTGTTATTTTTGAGCAATTCCAACTACACAGATACTGTTTGGTTTGCCAGTCTCCTGCACAGATTCCTGTGGATTAGATGGTCTGTAAAATCCACCCTGCCAGTGGTGTGTGTATTGTCTTGTCTGCAGCCTGCCTTTCTGTTTGCCTGAGGTGTTGTGCTGCTAAAATTCTCAACTACCTTTGGACGGTGTCAAACCCCCAAAAAAAGGGGGTTTCCTCTGGCTGTGCTTCGTGTGCATGTGCTGCCAGTAGCAAACCTCCCTCCTTTTCCTCTTCACAGTTAGGGCTCTCCACCAGGCAGGAAATGGGAATTCATCCTCATTCCTGCTTCCAGTTAATCTTTCCATGTTTACCAGTGTCATGTGACTGACTCCCTGATGTCCTTGCCCACCCTTTACTTGTTAACAAAACCCAATAACAGCCGTGTGTTCTCCTCGCTGATACCTGGTTTGTGACGCTGTAGCTCTGCTGATGTTGAGCTGTTCCTCACACGCTCCCTGGGGGAAGGAGTAGGGGCTGGCATGTAAGGATATAGATTTCCTGGGATATGAATGAAGGGAGAAGAGCAATTTCCAGCATCTGGATTTTTAGTATGAGGACTGAGCCTGGTCTGAAGAGTAACACATGGCTTTACCCAAGACTGACTCTGCACTGTGAGAGAGGAACAGGATGTGCTGTTGTACCAGAGCGCTGCTGGTGGCTGAAGAACGGATTTCAATCCTCCTCTCCGGGGCATGTCAGGCACTCACTGCCCAATTAACCCAGGACAATGGGGGGTGTATATGTAACATTGCTATTGCAAGGCTGCCCTCAGACATCAGAAGTGAAATTCTACTCCAGGGCCACATCCCAGAGAGCTCTTGTGCAGTCTGAGGCTGGGGATTACCAGAGCCTTGCCCTGATTCCAAGGCCGGACACGGTGTGTCTGCAGGGCTTTACTGTGCTGACACCATCGGGCTGGGCTGCCACATCCCTGGCTGCTCCAGGTGTTGGAGTTGTCTCCAAGCTGGAGAAGTGCACAGGGTGTTCCCTGCTGTCCCCCAGCTGCCCTGTGAGCTGTTCAAACAGTGTTTATTGAAAACCAGCTC
This sequence comes from Pachyramphus minor, assembly GCA_013397135.1. Lineage (NCBI taxonomy): Eukaryota > Metazoa > Chordata > Aves > Passeriformes > Tyrannidae > Pachyramphus > Pachyramphus minor. The sequence continues at coordinate 341,328 of VYXB01003410.1, read as the reverse complement.
AGAGCAGAGCGCAGTGGATTCCGTCCTGCCGGTCGCGCTGTGTTGAATACACTGCATGGATTGTAACGTGGTTTCTGGACAATATATCTCACTGAAGAGGACCATGGATAAGATGGACAGCTGGTTTACTACCCAGGGAGCTGGTTATCTCTGACTGATAAACAGCAGTAAGTGCTGCTTAACGAGAGTCATAATAAAAATATTGATTAGCAGGGTGCAGCTGGCTGGTACCGAGTGATGCTCATTGAAGCCTTGTGAAAACAGTAATGAAATTCTAAAGGAAGCTTCTTTTTTTTATTCAAGCTGCTCTGGATTTACTCAGGACACTTAGACATAAGGGCTTATTTAATAAAAATTATTATGAGGTGGAATGCTAATGCTTGAAAGTTAAGAGTGTGGCCAAAACAAATGTGCAGGGAGTGCCACTAGAGAAGTTCAGTTACTTTATCTTGGCACTTGCAACTTTGAGACTGGGAAAAATTTAAGGCAACTTTTAGAACAATCGGCTGTCCTACAAGTGAGGGCTTTATTTTGTGATTTCCCTAAAAAAAAAGGGATAAGTAAAATAAAGAGGGGTTTTGTGCTTTTAATCCAGACCTGCTTACTCAATGGTAAAACAAGCGTAAGACCATGTTGCCCGTGAAGAAAATCCTTCTAAATGAAGGTAAGCCTTAAGAGTTGCTGCTTTTCCCTTTACCACTATAGTCTGTGTTGCTTTGGCAAATCTTGGAGTCATCTGCCAGGCATTTCTGCCAGCCAGTCTTCCATAACCAGGTCTCTCATCCTTCACTAGCCCATGCTGCAATTAAAACTTCCCAAACATGCTGAAGGGAAGCTGGCATTGTGTGTGTTGAGCAGCAGCAGGGCTGTCCCAAGGACAGTTGGAGTCTTGGAATTGTCATCCGCTTGGAATTGACCACAGCAGAAGACCAGGCTGAATCATGAAACATTATAAATGCTTCCCTTGCCCAGGAAAATATCTGCTTATGATGCATTTGGGATTTGAAGATGCAGAAACTTTTGCCTTTCAGTTCCCTGCTCAGGGCTGTTGCCCTGAACTTGAGTTGTCCTTAGGTGCAAATCCAGGCTCTTTGCCTTCCTCAAAAGCAGTGTGATGAGTTATAATGATAAAGGGTCCATAATTCAGCTGGTACTGGACAGCCCAGCAAAGTGCTTTAGCAGCAGTTTGCAGTGATGTGTGTCTGTCAGTGCCCCGAGAAAATGGCTTTCAAAGGAGCTCAGTAGGCAGTAGGTGCCAAGCCCATCACCACACTGCAGTGTGCAGCTTTGGGTAAACTCCTTGTTGCAGAGTGAGCTGGATTATTCACATAAAATGTTATCAGGAGGTGTCACAGTTTAAAATGACCTCTGATAAATCCCTGGCTTTGCACCGTTCCCTTTTGCAGGCACATGAAAAACCTCCAGACATTTTTGCCAGTGAGAATTTGACATTTTTGCTGGGGAGAGGCTGTCAGAGATGCTGCAGCAGAATTCTGAGCAGAGCGATGTCATAAATCTTAGAGGGATGAGGTGAAGAATCTTCTCTCATTAGACTTGCATACAGTATATTTTAAAATATGGAAGATCAGTTTGGGAAGTGGCAGCAGCAAAGCAGTGCCAGAAGCAGGTTTTCAGTGTGCTGACTGCAGATCTGTGCTGTGACTGGCAGCTCATAGCAGGAGCTTTTGCATATGTGTGTGTTACATATCCAGATTAAGATCCTTCTTTCACATATGTTGGACTTTGAATCAATATTTCTGCTGAAGTCAGGTACACAGGAAGGGGGTATAGGTAAGGTAGGGAAAGCTGCAGGTCCAGGCAGCTGTTTTGACTTACAGACTGAAATATTTGCACTCACCTCCACTGTTCCTACATTTCACTGAAGGAAGTACTTCTGACTTTGCAGCCACTTTGTGAGGGGGGAATTATCTACCCTTTTGTGTTTACAACGTGGGGGGGAAGTATCTTAACCATTATCTTAGTCCTGTTGCAAAGCTGATTGTTGAAACAAGACCTCTTAATTGCTTGAAAATGCTTTTTCTCTGGCATATCATAATACTCAATGAAGCCTTTCTTTTCTGCATCCCCCTTTCCTTGGCATTTACCTTGGTATTTGCAGGGAGTTCAGGCTAAAATTGTGGTCCTTCATCTTGTTGTTCCTCCTGCCTCAAATTCTGCTCTGCTACACAGCTCTGCCTTGAGTGATATCTGGAGTTCCCTAGGCATGTCCTGTGTCCTCCTGCCAAAGTTTGCTTGTGCTGAAGGATGGCTTTTGCCATTCCTTTTGGTTTTCTGGATGGACTGTGCAGAGCACACGGACTGTGCACCACTCTGATACATTTGTGTTCGTGTTAAAACAGCTCTTCACAAATTGCCTTCAGAGCAGGTTTAAAATGTGACAGACTGGTGTGTGTTGGACTGGCAATTACAAACATAATTGTGTATGATGTGTCACTGTGTCACTTTGTGTCACCTTTTGGGTTCTCAGGCACGTGTATAATATTGTAGCTAAAACTGTGGGCCTGGAAATAAGGATATAAGGCTCCTTACCACAGCCATCCACCCAAATCCTTTGGATTTGTGCTGGTACTCAGTCATGACCACTCAGCAACTCCCCTGGATCTCTGCCAGGAAGATGGCTAATGGAACAATCTCTTTATGATCTGTTTAGCTAAATGGCTCTAATAATGTGGGATATTAGAGCAACAGATGCTGTTGACTATCCTGCAGTAGATCAAAGTTTGTACATACAGGAACTATGTACTTCCTTTCAGAGCCATGGCTGTAATTTGGAGCTTCTCATCTGTTGCTGTGGTATTGGATTATGGGAACAATGAGGAACAGGAGTGGTAATTTTAATGAACCGAGTCAGAAGTGCCAGTCTCAGCTCAGAGCCTGAAGAATGGCTCTTTGGTATCAGCAGTGGCTCTGCCTGCACTTGTCCTGTGAACCTTTGCTTCAACAACCTGCTTTGCTTTTCCTGTTGTGTGAAATAAGAGCACTACGTGAGAGATCCCTTAGGGTCTGGGGAGAATGAAGCCCCAGTCCCACCCTGCTTGATTCAAAAGAGGGATTTGGAACACAGAGCTTTGACATCTCTCTCCCAGATTGGTGGCACTGAGCTGTTTCAGCCATGTATTAATTTCATGCATTGGAATTTAATCTACATGATGATGACACCAACATGAGGATAATCTCTGAGTCATGTGGGCATTATAAATTGACAGTAAATTCCCCAGAGACTAAAAAGATGCCAATTATATGGGTATGACTGAAAGAGTAGGATCTAGGGGAATAAAATCACTTCACACATAATCTTAATGGACTGTTTCAGATATTGTAAAATCGGCTCCATCAGTATAATATCCCAGTGTCATTAATACATTGTGTAATTGGCTTGGCTTTGTTTGGAATACAGGCTGTTGGGTGGTCTGAACATTCAAATATTTATATGATTAATTATGCTGTAAATGACTTACAGAATTAGCCTCAGACCATGGGAACAAGCTTTTATGAGCCAATAAAATTATCTGCCAAAAAAAGTAGCATCATTTCAACTGAGGCTACTGTTGTCCACCATTGCAGAAAAGAAAACATTGATACCTGCTTACTGTCATATAAGGAAGGATGACCAATCCAGGTTTAAATCCAAACTTGCTTGAATTTTGTTAAAGACAAATATTATGATGTTACTTCTGTCTATGTCTGTACTTTTCCCTGCACTGATTAGTTGAGGTGAACATGGAGTACTTTAACCTGAATTTGCCTGAAGACACAGGCCATATTCTAATACGGATAATAAAGTTATGTTCTATTTACTTTGGAAATAAATCCCATGTCTAGATGTGCCTGTTTTCCCCCCTCAGAGACTGTTAAAAGGAGATTTTTGAGTTTTAAATGTGGCACAAACATAGACCTGTGTATATGTGGGGGTTCTTTCTCCTCTTCACCTACCAAGAAGTGAATATACCTGTGAAATGCAGGATGTCCCAGGAGGGGCTTGAGAATGTCTTTGGCCAACATCATTCTGATAGGAATGGCAGTGTTGGCTCCAGAGACTCAGTTCCAGTCAGACAGCTATTAATGAATAAACCACTCTATAAGTCTACAATGTAGAGAAAAAATCCAATGTATTGCAGGATCCTGTGTGCTCTGGAAACCTTTTTTAGCTGTGCATGGTGTCCATGTGATGTAGACTCACTACAGACTGAATGATGAGCATTACTTGCTAAACTTGCAGAATCCAGAAAAGCCTTTTCCTCTTACATAGTGGTTTCCTGACCTGTCTTCTTCTTGAATATCTTCTGAATCATTTTGTCTTTTTTCTTTCCCATTTTACTTCCAGAGCAAGTGACTTACCAATGGGGTATGAGTGATGCTTTGGTAAGCCAGAAACATGATGAAGGTGTACATTGCTGGTGTGCAGGGCTGAGAGTGGGAATTGGGGATGGAGGAGCAGTCCTAGAGCTATAAACAAACACCTCCTTTGCATCCACTTCAGAATGCTACACTGATAATAAACAGCTTTTGGAACTGAAACCTTTTAGATTAGGAGGCAAATAACTGATGAATATTGCATTAAAGTGCAAAAAACCCTCCCTTTGCAAGCCACGGGAGATAGCCCAGAGCATTCCCTTTGAACTCCAGCATCTTTTGCACTTCGACCATTTTGCAAGTACTCAAGCTAAACTGTGTGGGCTTTAAACTTTCAGAGTGAGATGAAGATTTATGGCTTTACAGCACCCCAGCTGGGTGTTGGAGAGAAGCAGGAAAACATGTTTGTTCTTTGGGTTTAGTTTTGTTTTGTGGGGTTTTTTGTGGTTTTTTTTTTTTTTTACCAAGATGCATAAATTTCTGTGCTTCTGAAAATTCAAAGCTGTGTGGTATTTAAGTGGGTTCATGTTGTGTATCCTGTCAGGATAGAAAGCCAGTTAGAAGGCTTGGTCTTTGAAGATAAATTGCTTTACAGAGAGGAGCTTTTTTGTGTTGTCTTAGATTTGTGCCCAGACATATCTCCCTAGCAAGGGACCTTCTTAAATAGGAGATCATTTAAGTGATGATTCACGAGTATCCACATCACCAACACGCACTGGGATAGACATTTGTGTCCTCAGGCCTTTAAATCTTGCCCAGCCTGCTGTGTAAGTGAGAAGAGTCACACTCCAGGGCTTCTGGTTGAATTTGGGATGCTTCATTTGGTGTCCTGGGATAAACTGGGAGTGCTCTTGTTTTGTGGTGTTGATTTTGTGAGGTTTACATGAGCTGTGCAGCTCCTCAGCCCTTGCACTCTGAGGTACTGCCAGTGAGCTGCAGACCCTTGGCTTTATCCTTGAAAGGTCATTCCTGTGGCTTAGGGGAAGCCACCTGAACGTTCCCATCGACCAGGCTTTTCTTGAAGGTGCCACTGAGGCCCTCACAGCTCCCTCCAAACTCACTGGGGCATTAGCACTGTCTAACATAGGTGTGATGCTCCAAAATACAGTTGTTTTCACAGTCACACAGGATAATTAGAGTTGGAAGGGATTTTGTTGTAGATGCTGGTAGGTGAGTTCTTGAAAGGTTTTGTTACATCAGACAGGTGGTGATTTTCATGAAACATCGTGGCAATGCTGAGCCTGGGCCAGCTCTGATCTAACATGGAGCAAGCTCTCCCGAGCACCCTCATTCCTGATGGTAGGGAAAAGTAAATCATTTACTGGGCAGCTGTGCTGTCAGAGCAGGATTCACTGCACCTCGTGTTTGAGCATCTCTTGGCGTTCTCTGCAGTGCTTACTGTGTGTGAGCAGGGCTGCTGCTCCTTGCCTGCTACTGTAGCTGTTGGCTTGACTCCTGCTTCTTCCAGCTGGCAGCCACCAGACAGGTTCTTCTCTGGGATTTGTCTCCTTTAGGCAGCAGCCCTTCATCCCTTGACAATTGAGGAGTCAATTAAAGTGATGGAGATATTGATACACGTTTCCTCATTGCCTGTGGCTGCCTAGTCCTAGAGTGACAGATAAAGACTGGCCCAAATAATTTGAACCTTCCTTGCAGAACTCTCAAGGGAGTGGACTGAACTTCTTTCCTTCCTTGTATCCTCCAGCAGATGCAGGAAAGGGAAAGTCTGGTGATGGAATATGGATCATATTAAATATTGGTTGATTATTTCAACTCCGTATTTTTTTTTCTAGACTTCTGTGAGTTTTCTGAAGTTGAATGCATTTCTTTACTAATCTGAAAACTAATTTGAACCGTGTGAGAGGCTGATATCTTCATTAGGGTGTGTTGTTTGTTTCCTGGCCCTATCACACCTCTGTGGATAATCATTAGCTGTGCCTGAATCTTCTCCCGAGGGCATTCCTGCTTCCTGCTTCTGCAGGTGAATAGCAATGAGCCAGAATTTGGCAGAGGGAAGGATTTCTGCCAGCTGTGTATAACCCACACCTGTTACTACGAGTGTAATCATTAGCTTGGCCTTCTAAAGTAACTGGAAATGATTAGCAGCTCAGAGGATATTAGGTGTTAAAAACCTCCCAGGCACGTTGCCTTCTCTCGGAGAGGTTGTGCGGCTGATTGTGTGCAACCCTCGAGGCTCGTGGGGAACTTATATGCTTAATGACACTGAACTCCTCTGCAGGTGTGAGAGCCAAGCAAGAAAACTTGGAATTAAGGGAATGGTTTCAGTTGGAGCTTTCTTTATTGTTATCGTTACTGTAACTTTCTGCAGCTCCGATCATTTCGCGGTGTGGTTCTTTGCACTCTCCTGGAAGGTGGAGCCGGGGAAGCTACAAAACACACAGGTGGTTGTTGTATAAGCACTGTTTGCAGAGAGCAAACTTAAATGTTTGGATGGGCTGTACCACAGACACTTCAACATCTTCACAGAGTGGCATTTGGCAGTAAATAATGTGCTGAAGTGATGCCAGTTGGGTCCTCAGGGTAGCAGAGATATTGATGTTTTATCCAATGCAATAATGCTGTAGTTAAAAAAAAACCCCACCAACAACTCAATTTTAAAACAGGAGTAGAGCTATAGTGTAAGACGCAGTAATTGCAGCTCTTCTGGTACTGTCATTGTCAATTGTAGCTTTTCTGGTCCTGTCATTGTCTTTGGAGACATAGAAAGAAATACTGGAGATGTGAATGGAATTTCGTTCTTTTTTTTTGCTTTGGTTTGTTTGCTTAGTTTTTTTGTTAATTTTTGTTTGTTTGTTTGTTTTTGTATATGTAATTACTTAAACTTCTTGAAGGTGGGCAGTCTTGGGTTGACATTCTGTTCATGGTTCATCCTCTGTTATTGTGAAGGGAAAAGAACTTCACTGTGTGATTCCAGAAGCATCTGCACTTGCTGTGTGAGCTGGTCCCACTGCCAAAGCTCAGGATACACCTGCTGCATCAATCAAAACAAAACACTGAATTTAATGAGTATATTTGATAGTTTTTAAGGGTGAATGACCTGTTTCTTTTCATGGGGAGGGAGATTAAAACTGAAGCTGCATCTTGGTACAAGGGAAAACTGGGAATTGAACTGTGGAGTATTGGAGTTGCATGAACTAAATCTTGCTGGATTGCTGCATTTCCATGTCATTTTGGGGTGGGATTATTCTGATAACCGTTCTGACATGCAGGCCATAAATCTCACCGTGAGATCAGTGGTTTGTGTTGACTCTTGTGTGTTTGGGGGCAGTGATTCCCCTTGAAGGATTCTTAGTGAATTTGTGCCACTGCTGGAATCCCTGTGTTCAGTGAAGAAAAGCAGAAGTACTAGTGGGAAAAGTTCACTTTCTCCTTTTTTGATTGACTGGAATAATTAAGGAAAATAAAGTTATAACTTTAAAGCTGACAGAAATGTAATCTGGTGTCTTGTCAGGTTCATTAGCATTACTTCTGCAAGGGACTGATTGACAGTTCTGGGGGGAAAAAAGCTGTAATTGTGTTCCTGTGAAACCTACAGCAATTGTCTTTAACTCATTAAACAAAGGTTGTTTAAAATGTCCCCGGACTTTTCTACTGGCCTTAACGTTGTAAGGGTTTTGTATTTTTAAGGCAAAATGTCAATTTAAAAGACTTTCTGAAGTTGGACATGGAAAAGTGAGAAAAATTCATGTCTGCAGCTGAAGAAATGAAATTTAAGCTCTTCAAGACGTTCACAGAATCCAGCTCTCAAGACAGGTATTACTGTGTCCTTGGGAAATCATACAGCTTTTATAGGTGGGTCTGTAAGAGGCAGAGCAGCAGCACTCAGATCCTGGGCTTTTTGAGTTGAGCATTGGTTTGATTTTTAGCAGGTGCTTCAGAAGGTAGAAAATATCCTGAGACCTCACCTTTAAGTGTGAGTCAGTGGAGTCATCCCATTAGTGTGTGTTTGCTGCTGGCTGAGATTTGGGAAATGCTGGGACTCCTTCTCTAGTTTGTGACCACTTCAGGTGAAGCAGTGGAAAGTTTAGTCACACAACACCAAAGAGTTTAATAGAGACACTTTTGAGTAATTTTAATAGAAATAATGGTGTAATCTTGTTTTATAAGGTGCAGTTTGGTGTTTGTGTTCATTCTCAACAGTAATGCTCCGATGTGGTGTCACTCACTGTAAAATCCCGGGATTTTTAATGTGGTTCTAAAATTCATAGCTAATGAATTTTCTCTTTACCCAAGAGAAAAAAGGTTGAGCCTAGAGTTGTGTCCTTCAGATGACATACTAAACCGAGGTCCCTTTGGCTGTGAAGAAATAATTCCTCCAGAAGGGGTGGGTGATGACCTTGGTGGATGGGGCCAAGAGTCCCCCTCTCTGTCAGGGTGTATCATTCAAGGCTGCCTGAAAAACACTGTGGTGCAGTTCTGCTGCTCTCATCCAGTGCCAGCCATGAACTAATGGGGAGAATGGGATCCCCACCTGTGGCTGGGCATCCTGCAATGCAAACAACCCCTTTTTTTTTTAGCAGTCTCTAGTGTATGTTTAATATTTAAAGCCTGAAGTCAAATGTAAAAAGCTCCTTTAATAGTTACCATCTGAATGCTTTATTGTTGGTTACTATGCTGCTTCTCACTAGACATTTAAGAACCAGAGGAAGTTTAGAATTAGGTGGGTTTTTTTAATGCCCACCTGAAAGAAATTCATTAAGTAATTAGTTAGAAGCTGTAATAGTTTATGGTGCTGGGGAGAAACCCTAGAACACTTCCACATAATCATACCTCAAGTGAGATCCTTGCAAGAAGGAAAATGTCTTTTCAGTTCATTCAGCTCTTTTTTGCTTTTTCCCTGTTCCCTGTGTCCCATTAGATTCAATATGTATTTCTGATTACCAAGTGCATAGAGAATAATAGTAAATAAATTGCTATTTCCTTCTCTTACGGGTCATCTCTAGAAATTCCAGCCGTTCGAGCCCTCAGCTTGTTTTATTGCGTGTCTTTGCTTGTATTGAATGTGTTCCAGCTCTTCATTTCCCAGGGCATAGAAAATTGGTGAAATTCCATGGGAAAAGGACTGTTTTGGGTACATAAACACACTGTCAAGGGCTTTTAGAGCTCAGGAAGAGCAGGCCCTTAAAAGCTGTGGGAGTTGAACACATCCATGCAGCACCTTCCTCCAGGCCCTGTGGTGAGGTGGCACATCAGAAGATGGGGGGGGGACTGGTTTGAGATCAGGTCTCCCCCAAGAACCTTATCCATGTAAAGGAAGTCAGGAGAAAACAAGTCTGCTGTTGTTTCCTGGATTATATGTATTTACCTCCTAGAAGAGTTGTGCAACAAGTGAAGCAAGGCTTGGCCTGGCTGAGGTGGATGGAAAGTTCCAAAGGAAACGTCTGTGCATGGTTAGTGCTGTTGTTGAAGCTTTTGTTGCACTTGCTAAAAAGAGAAGGAGACCTGTAAACAAACAAGAGAAGCTTTAGTCAAGCTAAACACAGAGATTTATTCTCCAATTAACCAGATATTTGTTATGAAACATGTAATTTGCAAGTACTTCTTGCAAGGCAAACAAAGACAGCACATCTGTGTGTTCACTACTGTCCCAAACGTTCCATTTTCCAGCTGTCCTGCATCCAGTGACCAAACCTTAACGTGCTGTGCTAATTTAAAGGATGTTTTGTCTTTTCCATGTTGAGCTGTTCCTTGTTTTGGCTGAGCCAGGTCACGTTTTCCCTGTGTGTCCTCTGTGCTTGTCCAGCCAAGCTCTGCCTTCTGAGCATCCTTCCAGGGACAGCCTCCAGCATGGGGAGTCTGGTTCTGCACCGGGACCATGCAAGCACAGATTTCTATCCCTTCCCAGTCCTGAGGGATCCGAGTGGGAAGGAGCTGTGTTCCCTGAAGGCTGGGCCTGTGACCAACAAGCAGAAAAAAATTTAGCTCCCCGTGTGTTGTGAGGGGCTGCCAAACCCAGGAAGGGCAGAGGGGGTGCTTGCTTCTGTAGGGATTGTTTGGGATGTGCTGGGCACAGGGGCTGTTGACTTGTTTGCTTTTAATGGTGGTAAAAGGGATTTGCAGGAAGGCAGTTGGTCTCATAAAAAATGGCTTTTGCTGAGAACCCTGTAAGAAATTACCATAAAAGTCAGTGTGCTGTGAAGTCCTCCTTCTTCCCACCACCCTGCTGCCGCTTTCTTATTTATAGAGCCTTTCCCAAGAACCTCCTTGCAGTCCCACTCTCGTGTGTTTAACAGTGCTGGAGAAGCAGCACACGCTGCTTTTTGCCTCTTTACCATCCTCAGTGAGAAAAGGTCTCCTCTTCTAAGGGCCTTTGCTAAGCTTTGGGAAAGTTTTTGTCCTCCCTGGTATCCTTGAAATTACTTTTTTTTTTTTCTCCAGAGGAGTGAACTTAGGGATAATTAATTGGACCTTGAAAAATCAAGTGATTATCTCCCAGATAGCACATCTGAGATGTATGTCTGTGTTCAGACAGCAGTGCCTCAGATGCTTAACATTTTCAAATGCCACTGTAAGTAAACAGTCCTTGGAAGTGTTCGCTGGAGATGGCACTGCCAAATTAAGGTGAAAATTGTAGAATCATAGGACAGGAACTCCTGGGATACTGGGAGTTTTCTGTGGGGGGGGAAAGAGTGGGTTTAACAGAATAGCTTAAAAAAAAAAAAGAGAGTAAAGAAATTCAGAATGCACATAGATAGAGAGGAGTGGAGCCTGGGATAATCAGTGGAAGAGGCAAACACGGCTGGTGTTATTTTCTCCTGTGGTGAGGGTGGGAAACATAGTGACAGAGCCCTCACATTTGCAAGAACTTCCACCTTTCTGACCAGCAGACAGTGCTGTTTGTCTCTTGACTGGTCCAGGGCCATCTCAGTTACTTGTAAATCCTTGCAGCAGGTATTTTGAAAACAGCAATCGATGGCACAGCTTTTACTTGAAGATTTCCGGGTAACCCTCTGGGTTAAACTGGTAGAAATAACTGTTGACCATAAAATTGTTGCTGTTCTGTTGACAGCCCAGTCATGAGTATTTTCACCCCTTTGATAATTGGGGCTGGAAATATCAAAGCTTGCAAAGCTTTGGACTTGGAATTGCATCCAATTCCTTGGAATTGTATCGTTTGTATCTGTGATCCTCAACAGTGCCAGGATCAAGTTTATAATATGCATCCTCAAGTACTTTGAACAGTGTTTGGGTTCGTATTTACTGGAGGATAAGTGCTCCTCGAGTGTCTCCAAACTTGGAATGGATGTGGAGGACCGGATTTAATGCAACCTCGTCCTGACACTAATAATATTGTTGAACTATTGGGCATCAGCAGAGCTCAAATGCCTGCTCTCTCCTTTTCTGCTCTGCCTCCAGCACGGTAAATGTCAGGAATTATCCCCACATTATTTTAAATGCCATTGCTAAGGCCAAGTGTCTTTTAAATGCCAGTTCTACTTAAACTTATAGATACTGTCATTATGTTTAGGCTACAAGGAATGTTAAGGAAACAAATGACCTGTGGCTACATGAAAGTTTAAATAAGTGATTTCCTTTGCCAGCAACCCAGAATCTCATTACCTTCATGTGTGATTTCAAAGAAATATTAATGCTTCCAAAACAAGTGCTAATACAAGGTTTGTACCTTTTTTAAGGTGTCTATTATTTGTAAGAGAAAATGATGGTTTAGAATGGTCAAGTCAAATCCTCAAGGTTTTTTAGAAGTTACTTTGACTGGAGGAAGTGCTTGTAGGGCTAAAGGACCGGGAGGGTATTTTGAGGACTGGGAGTGTGTGCCAAGGGTGGTTAGGTCAGAAAAGAACCCCCATTTCTGAGTAGCAGTGGGGATGGAAGGGCACCTTTCTTTGATCATCAGAACAGAGTTCTTCAAGCTGTTGCCAGCTGGAGCAGCGGCTTCAACACACCCGTGGAAAATGATGTTGGAATTTATGCACTGTAATAATGAGCTGAGGTGCTTCTGCTTTACTCTCAGAATAAAATAACCCCTGTCATTCATGTTCTGGACTAAAAATGTTATTACTACTTCAACAGCAAGCACTTCCATGTTTTTTTCTATGTACAGTCTAGGTGATAAGATAAAACTAGGGAGAGATGTGAAGAGTTTTGATGACTCTCTGCTGGCCACATAGGAGAAGCCTCCTGCATCTTAACTGATGATTTTGTCTCCTGACTCTGTCACAGATATTCTCTGGGCCAGTCTACACTTGAGTTTCAGTTCATGTTCCCAGTTTCTCTGAACTACTCAGCTACTCTTTCCCTCTGGACACAGGCAGATCTTGACCTTTTAAGTGTAGCTATTTTTAGGAGATGCATTTTCATTTTACTTTTTTATTCCTTCTATTCCCCCGCATACCTGACACTTGTACGCCATAAATTAGTTCTTTCCTCCTATAGAGTCTGATACCCAGAGGAAGGACAAGAGTGGGTTTAACAGTCAGAATCTGACCATTGTATTCAGAAGCTGTGAGGTTTTGCTGGGGCGGTGTGCGTGGAGTGATGGTGGCTGTGACTGGGTTTGTTTGGGTTTGGTTTTTGTCCCAGTGGTTCTCAGGGCAGCCACTTGGTTCAGAATGGGCCCTGGGTGCCATTAGTTCATCCCTGTGCACTTGTCTTAAATGACTTTTTGGATAAGGACTGATGATGTATCTAGTCCACTGGTATAGCAAGAACTAGGTTAGAGCCTAAGCTAATATAGTTTTAAACACAGTTTTAAATAGTTTTAAATGTGAGCTGAGACTGTAGTATTTGTGTCCAGTTCTTCCTGGGACTGGGGAAAGGTGACAAGTTCCTGGTGTTTATTTGCATAAACTACTTCTTCCTGTGCCTTACCCTCTGCCCTCTGCTTCTGTGGGCAGCTGCTGGGCCTGGGCAGGGTCTCACTGCCAGGGTTCAACACCACCCATTGTCGTGTTCAGTGAAGCTGATTTCCACACTGCTGTGGAATTGTCTAGTTCAGGAAAGGGAAAACCCCCGAGTTCCTTCACTGCACCTAAACTTCATGTTTCCAGGCATCCAGGCCTGTTGCTTCAATGAGGTGGCATGTGCTTAGCAAGTGATGTTAATTGTCTGACAGCTTCCCAAATGCTTGTTTCAGAGGGGAGGACACTGCTGAGTTGCATAAAGAGAGGACTGCTCGCACTAGAATCCTTCCAGGGCTGGGCATTGATATTCCTTCTGTGTTTGCATCGCTCTGAGGAGTGACAGTCTGAGCCTCACTCAGCTCCGTCCTTGAGCTAAAGTAAAATGTTATTTCCAGAATGTCTATTGTACTCACAAGGTTTGACATCACAGGAAATCGAAGTTTGTGTCCACAGACCTTAAAATTAACACTTGGCTGTTGGAGCAGTTGCACGACATATGTGATGGGAACAGTTTCACACACGGAAATTCTTTCCCCCCATTCCACTTCTTGGTGCTGACAACTGAAAAGATCATTTTGTGGCATTATCTAAATCACTAATCCCTTCTGTCCATCCACAGCAGATGTGCATTCTCTTGCTGAAAGGGCATGCATGAAGGTCTCCTACTTTTGAAAAGGAAAAAGGGAATGTTTCCTCTTCCATTGGAACGTTGCAAATGGCTGGCAGAATGATTTATGCTGGTAGTCCAGACTATCACTCTTCTCTCTGTTTCCCAGTGGTTAAACTGACAGGCAACAGTCAGTCAGCTGACTCTGCCAACTAATGAACATGGTACAATTAACACAAGCCGAACTGTTCAGTCCACAATTTCACTTTCATGTAACATCAGCGTGAAATTTGCTGTTGCGTGCGCCCTGGATTTCATACGGTACTGGCAGTAAGTGATCATCAGAGATTAATTTAAAATATATCTTTGACATGTGACTGAATAAGCTTCTGCCAAAGGCATTTCTCTTAGTTTGTGGCGCTTCTGATCTCTGCCTAATTAGAAATACTGATCTGTTCCGGTGTATTTACAAACAGCCTCTCGTCACCCAAGCCTTTTTCCCTGACATCCGTGTTCCAGTTCGTGCTGTTGTCTCTGCCACACAGGGAAAACTGGTGTGATAACACAGCTGGGTTTCAGAGTCTGTCCAATTTCTCCTATGTGATACATGCTAGTCCCTCAGGTGTATAATAACATTGCAGCTCAAGAGGTAAGTAGTGTATTGACCATTGGTGTAGAACTGTGGTGGAGACGCTAATTGCCAACTATGAGGACAATATTGGGATACCTCTTTTAAGTCCTGATTTGGCACAAAAGGCATCCTTCCTTTCTATTTTACACAACCTCTGTAGCTGCAAGGACAGTGTAAAAAGAAATTTTTGAGGTGTGCTTTAAGTTGTTTGACTCCTGTAGCTCACATAGGCGAGGCTTCCTTGTGCATTTGCTGTGGGAAGTATCTGTCAGGCTAAAATTAATTTATCAATTACATGATTATTAAAATGCCCTGTTCAAGACACTCTGCTTTCAGATCAATGCTTGTAAAAATAAATCTTAGATGTGGAGTTGCCTCAAGAGCAAGAAATACGAGCCCAGAGTTGGTTTGTGAGAAGCTGGCTTTGAGTGATTGCTTATTTCTGTGAAAATTGCTTTTTATATCCAATAGACACAATTAAAGCTGCATTTATTGGCATGAACAGCCTCGCTGCCATACAGGTGGAAGACAGATTATAAAGACATATGTGATATTGTAGTGAAGCCCCTGAGAATGAATGTTCTAATCAGGATGGAATCAAATTGTCTGGGTGCTGTAATGAGAAGACTCAGGTTTGCTATTATCCCTCCAGCTAGCAGGGAAAACTCTGGGCTGCGTTTTGCCAGGAGAGATTGTGCTATCATTTGGAGATCATAATAGGAGCAACAAAGAGAATGCAAGATATCTCCAATTTATTTTGGCCCACTTAGTCCAGCATTTGATGTATCTGATACATTGCTTACACTGTGAAGTTAAATATTTTATCTGTTACATTTAAATGAAAATAAACAGAGCCTAAAAGGAGGAAAAAAGGCGTGTTAAGTAAATACTTGGGGGAAAATATTCCTCTGTACTTACAGCACTTTAATAGGGAAGAGAAAAAAAATGATGCCTGTAATGCATTCTTGTGATGTTTCTTTTATACTGTTGGTGCCTTTAAAGAGTGAATTAACACAGTGCCTAATTCTAGAATCCTGCAGGCCTCGTGGGTTAAGGGAACATAGGATTTTCCATGTTCTCCAATGGATTTAGCCTATAGCTGTGAAAGTCCTGTAGCACACAAATATCGGCCTGTGGGAATGTAACTACCAGTGGGATCTTCCCTTATATTCATGTCCATGGACTAACCCTCAGTGTTGCTGTTGTTCACATAAGTGGTGAACACCCAAAACCAGGCACTGAAACAAAATGAAGTGTGGATCCTGAGGTTACATGGGGGTAAGACCACAGTTGAACATTTTGAGATAAAATGTTACTATTTTTGGAGACGTTTCCCTTTCCCAGAGGCAGGAGTTATTTAGTAAACTATGAAACCGTCAGATTCACAAGCCCATCCAAATCCAACCCTTAAATATGCTGTTTGTACAGCTCGAAAGGCTTCAGACTCCTGGGAATAGTGGCAGTGGCTTGGTGGGCATGGAACTGAGGTTTCCCTGGGTACTTTAGACATGGCCTGAACCCCTTTGGGGTTTTGTGGCCCTTGGAAGCCTGTTTGGGTTGTTGGTTCTGGGTTCTCTGACAGGTCTGGTGGAATCCTGCATATTCTGCCACAGATTTTTTTTTTATGGTGCAGCTTTGGGAAGGTGTTAATATCAGAAAACTTAAGACTTAATGCTACAACTAGTTTTTGTTGAGCCTGAACTAATCAGCAGCTCTGAGAGACGCTTTGTCCTTGCCTGGGCTTGGTACAGGCAGCTGCAGGGTGGCTTCTTGGAAATCCAGGGGAATTCTCTGGAGGCTGTGGGGGCATCCCTTCAGCACTGACCTTTCAGGAGGGTGCAGGAACACTTGGGATGTGAGACACCTTCCTGCTCCTTGCTCCTGAAGTTTAGCACAGCTCTTCAGTGGAAATTCATGCTGTGCTCCAGAAGACCTTAAATGACTCACCTGCGAGTTCTTCGGTTGGTGGCATTACATAAGGATGGCACTTGGAATGGGGCTTCATCTGATTGTTGTGCCATTACATGCAAATATAGAAGTTGTTTAAAAAACATTCATTTCTTTTTAGCTGAATTCTTATAAAATATTAATTTACAGTGGCATTAGTTCCCTTTTGTACATTGGTGACTGATTCTTGTGACGCTGCAGTGCTGGAGCAGAGTTGTTTTCTAGTTGAGTCTCTTCCCACCTGGACTCTGGTGCTTAAATAATAACAATTAAAATGCCCAAATGTGTGTGTGGGATACTCTCTGAGGAAGAACTAGTAGCTTACCATAAGATCTAGGGAATTTTCATCCTTCACAGGGATGTATGAGCTGACTCTGGTTAGGAGTTAGTGCTTGAATACAAGAAATCCAGGGTGAGAAATGCTACGGAGTGAATAAAAGCCCAGTGCTAATAATACACCTGGTGATGTTTGACAGGCTGTGTTGTTTTCCTTCAGTCTTTTGATGCCTGTAAGGGGGAGGAAAACAAAGATGACGTCAGAAATGGGCTGCAGTGAGTAAAGGACAGCGCAGGGAGCGGGTGGTGTCTGTGACACCAATGCACATCTTGAACTTGTTTATTTATAGCCTGCATGTGTCATGTATTTGGAAATAGAAGAGCTCTTTGGTTGCAGTCCTGCAGTCCTTGGCAAGGTGGAATAATTCAGTATTTTCATCTTGCAATTCTTTTTAAAGGTATTTGTTAGTTCTGGTAGCTTCTAGCAGTTCATTAATTTGGTTCTTCTAAGGTGAACGTGTTTCTCTTGAGACATACCGACACTGTCCCTGAATCGCACAGACTCAGAGCTGTCACCTTAATCTTCAGGCCTAGGCCTGAGACATGTTTTAGCGTTGGCAAAGGGATAAATCTTGGACTGTGTTCAGGGTCTGGAGATTTTACCATATCTGGTTGTCTCTTTGCCTGTGTTTGCTCCCCCTTTGGCTTTCATCTTTCCTCGGCTCCCTGGCAGCAGCACTGAAGGAAATGGGGCACTTTGGAGTGACAGACGTGGGGTGTTCTCAGTCAGGGCTCGCCCAAGGAGCAAGTGCAACTATTCTCATCAGAAGGCTTCATTCCCAGAATTTGTCTCCTTTGTTTGGGGAACAAGGAGGACGGTTTAATGGCTGTGCAGCTGATTAGAAGTAACCAGGGCTACACAAATTCGGAGCTGGAGACAGCTCTCAGTTGCCAACTGAGTTAAAACAGATTGTTAAGGGGCGCTCTGCTGATTTGATTAATGACCCGAATCAGCTGGTTTTGAGCACATCGCTGCCAAAGTTTGCTAAACAATGGAAACAGGAAACTTGCGTGTCTTGAATCTCTTTGCCACCGCGGTGTCACCAGACATAACAAAACGACTTTGCTGTGCCTGGGGAAGAAAAGGATATTTAAGGACTGATTACACCCCTGCCACACCCAAGCCTTGGGCCGAGCTGAGAGGGGGGGAACTGGCAGTGGCCTCCGAGGAACCACCTGCTTCCTTGAGATTGCAGGGATACATCTCGGCTTTTGCTCTCTGCCCCAGCATGTGTTTCCTGCTCTTGGGGTTGGGACTGAAGAGAGTGTGGCTGAAGGAAAAAGAATTTCGGAGTTGCCCTGGGAGTGTCTCGAGGTACGTATCAGACCTGCAGGGCAGCTGGGCTTCCTTCTCCCTCTGCTGTGCCAGCAGGGAGGCAGGAGGGGAGGATAGGACAGAGAATGTGTTCTAGTTGTGGCATGTACTGAGACCAAGTGCAAAGAGGAGGAGGAAACCAAGCTTGTTGATTTTGGTTGTGACTCTGTTAGGAAGTCTGCACCAGGTCATGTGCAGGCAAACCTCTTCTTAAGCATCCCAGTCTTCCCAGGAAAGCTGAGGGTGTTTGCCTGCTCCTGGGTTGCTTCACAACGGAGTGTGTTCAGTGTCAGCTGAAAACTTTCCCCACTTGGCTGTATGTGGCTGAGAGTGAAGCTGTTGGTGTCCATGGCTGTGGCTTTCACAGAGAGCTTTTGCAATGCTGGTGGGGCAGCAATGAGTGTGTGGATGACCTTTCTGACCCCCGGGGTTCAGTTATTTCCTAATGACCAGTGGTGTTGATTTTCAGTGTCAGAGAAGGTGTTGTGAGCAGGAGGCAGAAGATATAGCAGGTGTGAGCAGGTCCTTCTTGATCCCCTGCAATACCTCTTTCATTTCAATCTGTGTTAAATATTATCACCAGCTTCTATAAAATGTACGAAATGCAACCGTGATGATTAAATAATTTCTAAGGTTATTACAAGTCGAAACTTAAGAAAGCTTAAAATTATTTTTATATCTAATAAACATATGGAATTAAGAAATTATTCTTATGTAAACATCTGAAGGTAAGACAAATACAGACAATACCTGCTGAGAAGCCAGGACCAATTAATTCATGAAAGAGCTGGTCAGCCTGTTAGTAGAAGCACATTAAGCACTTTGCTTTTCCTGGAGGAGGTTTTTTGGGAAACCATTTCCCTGCCAGACTGGACCAGCATCTGTCTTTCCATGTGCAGTGCGGTAGCGAGCAAGGTAGCAGAGCTTTTCTTCTTCAACATAACTAGGTGAGAACCATTTCATTTCCAGGCTCTTAAGCCAAAGATTCCTCCATTTAAGTTTTAATCAAATATTTTGTTTTATTAAGCTTTAATAATCTTATTGGTGATTTTTTTGTTCCCTTCAGCAAGCGGGCAGTTTGGATCATTACTTTACTTGGATACACACGGCTTTAAATCAAGGCATGTTTTCTGGTGTTCTTGTAGGATCCAGGAGCAGTCAGGCAATAAAGCAAATTGTTGTAGAGAATGAGATGGGGAAGATTTCCCTGTCCACTGTTCCAAGCACAGGTACTCGCAGTTCTCCTGGTAGATGTTTTACAGCTGTGTAAATACTCAATTTCTGTGCCTCTGCTTATCTAGCTTGCTTGCTCCGCTTCTAAAACCATAACACTGATCTTAATTCTGTGTGTAATGTCTGCCTACCAACTCACACAGCTCTTTCCCCTGGGTTCTTGTTTTTAATTGCAGCTGCAGATCAACTCTCTTCAATGTAACATATCTTTCCTTTTGATCTCGATGCCTGCTTCCAATACACTGTAATTATCAAGCATACATCTGCCACGTCCTAGGCATTCAGTCTGGAGAGCTGCTGTGAAGCTGAGGTTGCCCCTGTTCTTAGTTCAGCTAGCCAAGAAAGTCTAAGGAAAAAAAGCCTAGGAGCCACTGATTTTGTTTATACTGCTGTTTTAGGTGTTATAATAAC
This sequence comes from Pachyramphus minor, assembly GCA_013397135.1. Lineage (NCBI taxonomy): Eukaryota > Metazoa > Chordata > Aves > Passeriformes > Tyrannidae > Pachyramphus > Pachyramphus minor. Next base: position 321,592 of record VYXB01003410.1, on the reverse strand, counting down.
TTTGAGCCTAGTTTTAATGTCATTGTTAAAAGCACTGCTAACTTCTGTCAGGCTCCAGAGGGCTGTTGTCAAAGCACTTGAAATAGCTTATAGATCTCTTCCATAGCTTGGGTTTAGATGTGTCTGCTATGGGAAGATGTAAAGAAAATGCAGATTTCTGTGATGTACCTGATTATGTGCTGTTGTGCCCCATTTCTTCATGACGCATGAGCGTGTAAAATCACACGATGGTGGGTCTGGCCATGTTCTGTCCTAACACAAGCTGTGCCTGACTTGTTCAGGAGTGCAAGGACTAGGAGAGAGTCATTTATTGTTCATTACTTGTAAGACACCTGAATGCCTGTAAGACCCCTGCCATGTCCTGGTGCAGCTGGAGTTGGACAGATATGTGTGTGTAAATGCCCTGCATGCTTAAAATCTCTTCTGTAGGGAGACATTTCTTTTCTAGCCCTGCCAAGAGACCTCTCCACTTTAGCATGATGGTGTCTGCAGGTTTGCTGTGCAAACGTGACAGCAGGGGAAGTGTTGGACTGAGTTTAAAATTGTCTCACAAAAAAAAAAGTGTATTTTTGGAGTGTTAGAATTTACCTTGGAGCTCATTGTGGATTCAGCTCCTTCATTCTTTCTCTGCCAGCAGAGTTATAAAATCCAGTATCCAGTCTTAAGACAGTACATGTCAAATCATCCTTTCATTCTCACCCAACAGCCTTGGCTTTTCCTCTGAGATGTCTGATAATGATTTAGCCATTATTGTTTGACTTCCCTGAATTGGTTTGAGTGAAAGGCTTTATGAGGTGCTGGAGGTCATTTTTAGATGGAAATGTGCTTTGTGATAGTACATAGAGAACATGCTCTCTGCTGATGAAGTTATTTGGCCTTAAAGCAAAACTGAAAGGGGCTTCAAACCCCTCTTGCCACCCCTGCAAATATTGCACTGGATGCCACTCATCACATTCTTAAAAAGGGTGAGTGTTTTACTAGTCCTTTAATATAACTCATGAAGCACCACAGCAAAAATACTCTTTCTTCTGCAGCTGGATGACTTTTCCAGGGAGCTCACTCAGTGCTATCTTCACACTGGCATAGAGTGGCATAGAGCAGTGTGATGAAGTGAAATTCCATTTAATCAGGTTAATAATGTTAAAACCATAGCCTTCCTAAAGGGTTAGAGAATGGAAGGACACAGGGGAAAACTAATATAAGGTAATTTTTGAAGCAGCCTGTTGCACTGCATCAAAACTCTGTGTGGATGCTTTTCTTCACCATTTAAGTGACCTAATTCAATTTAGTTCACTTCCAAACTTAAGTAATGAAATCATATTAAAGTCACTTTAATTCTGAAGGAAAGCGTCCACATGGAGTTTAATTAATCCTCTTTAGGTCCTATGTCCTACTAATGCCAGTTGACTTCCCAGAGCATCCCTGCAAAGTCGTGCCCTGAGAGCTGGAGATGTCTGGGAACTTCTGTGGACTTTGGTGGCAATTTTATATCAGATAAATGTGGGAGTGAGGCCCAACTGTATAAATTGTATAGCGTGACAAAAATGCAAATATGTAATTAATTTCTACCCTGTAGCTATGCCTGCTATATCCTAATTTGGTTTAATACTGAGTTAATGAAGCTGTAAAGAAATGTTTTTCAAGTAGCACGTTATAATTTGTTTCAACATGATGCATATTTACTATTGCAGCCTTTTGAAATGAAAACCCATCCAAAGGATTTCAAGTGCACTTTACATTTCTGGTACAGGTGAGATAGGGTACCTGTTGAAAAGTATTATTGGTTTGAGTGTAAAAATTGGGATTGGTTGCACCAAAGTAGCTGCAACCTCTTTCTGTAATTGTAAAGGATTTAAAGAAGATAATGAACACGTCACAAGGTAGAGAGAGGCTCCTTGTAGGGTCCAGGGGATGGTTGTGCCCATGGCACTGGGCATGTTCTGCTGTGGAGAGGGAGGGCTCTGATCAGGGTAGACAGGGGTTACTCTGCATAGTTTGGTGTGTGGGCAGGGATCACTCCTGAAAACAGGTGCCTTTTGGAGAACTGATGCAGCAGCCACTGAGGATGTACAGGAGGGGTTCTTTTACCACTCAGCTGCTCAGAATATTCAGCTGAGACCTTGGCATCCAGGAGACAGGAACAAGTTGCAATCAGAGGATACATCACTTAGTAAGGGCCTTCATGAAGATCTTCTGTTGTAAGGTAACAACGTGATCCAACATGGGAAGGTCTTGTGAGTGTTGGTGGTGATGTCCCAGAAATGTTTAGCAGATGACAGGCACGGGTTTGTTTGAGAAGTTGTATGCAAGTGTTACATTTTCTTTCTTTTACTGTTTTCCCAAAGACTATATCTGGAGCTTAACAAAATTTTGCATTGACCTCACTGATGGTTTTTGAAGCAAACCTCAACCCTCAAGTAAAATCCTTATGTTTTGATATATTCCTTTCAGGACACTCCAGAAAGAAACAGCCTGAAAATATCTTGGCAGATAAAAACGTTAGAAGTACATAGAATGAAGCCTCCCAGGCATCCTGCTCCAGCTGAGCTGGCATTCTGTTTGGCAAGCAGGAATCTGAGGGGATTCACACCACATTGTGTGCCCTGATCCTGACCATTCCCAGCAGCAGCTGGAGTCAGCCTGGCTTTGGGTTTGCATCTTCATGTGTTAGTGCCTCACTTAAAGACAGTGTTGCAAGTGATGAGCAGAGGAAAGGAAGACTGCTGAATTCCCGGATTCAAAACATTTCCAGGAATGCTGGCTCTGACTTGAGCACCCTGGGATGGGGCCCTGTATGGCAGTCAGTGTTTGCAAGGCATCGGTCGAATCGGGATACGAGCTACTGGTGTCCATAGAGCTGAGTGTGCTTCTGTGGGCTTCCTCAGTGTCCAGGGGAAACACTGCTGTGAGAATTGGTGAACATGGGTCCTAAGCTGTGAGTCTGAACAATGCCATGGCAGGGAAGGTTTATGCCTCCCTTCCTTGGTTAATTTGTGAGGTGTTTGCAGTAGTGGGATGCTGTCCTGGACATCAGGGTTTCCCCAGGTTAGAGACAATCACTGCAGTTGATCTCTGACCTGAGAGGAGAATTTAAAACCTGTTAGTGTGTGATAATTGCACCCATCAGCGGTCACAGCCACAGCCATAGGTGACATGGTGGCCTTGAAATCCTGAAGAGGGTCAAGAGCTATGTCACGTAAAATTGCCTTTGAAAGCGTGGAGCTGTCTGGGAGATTTACCGGGCAGGGTTGGCATCTCCTCCTCCTTAATTCACCCCTGCACCTGCTTGTTAAAGCCTCTGCTCTTTTTATAGGGTGGTTACCTTGACCAGACCAGATCCAGCACAGCCCTGTCTGGCAGCTACTCTTGCTGACAGTCTTGTCATCTCTGAAGAGAATCATCTATTCCTTATCATGATGGGGATCCTCCTCCCTGCATCGCCCCATCTGTTCATCACACTCTCACCCACTGATAGAAGCAGATCCTGGAGTTTTCTGTTTGCTTGTTAAAAAATTGTTTCAGTGTTGTCAGTGGAGAGTTCCCATGTTCTATTCCCTCTCTTGGAATTGGTCAGTTGTTTCATGATGTGGATGATCAGACAACAGGGACTGTTTGAGGCTGATACAAGCCCCCCATCTCTCCAGATTCTGTTTACCGTGTGTTTGTGCTGGCTGTGTTTGAAATATATGTTGTTTCCCTGGGTTGTTAACAGTGCTGTTGGTGGGACTAGGTGCCAGAGAGAAACACTTTGCCATTAGTGTAACTGTGCATGATCCTGGTATTTTGACTTCTAGGAGGGTTGCACTTCCCAATAGAATAATAAAGGGGAAGAATGTTTAGCAAGTGATTCATCATTTGCTGAGATGATTGTGTGTCTTGTCTTCTTCAGAGTCTTTATCCATTGTGAATGATTGTCATGCATTCCTCTTGATGAAAGAGGAACCTTCCCAAAATAAAAGGTACAGAGCTAAAATCGTGCACCTTTAGAACTGCACTCTGCCAGTGAAGAGATGTTTGGTCTTGTGGGTCAGTACCCAAGACAGCAGAACAGACAGTCCTGTTTTCATTTCAGCTGCAGAACTTTGGCTTTACCTTGGTCAATTCACTTAATCTGTGGCCTTTTCCCCAAGAGTGCAGTAAAAGTACCACTTTATTCTTCCCTGTGTAATTCTTGCTTTAATTTGTACCCTCTTCAGGGCAGGGACTGCTCTGGGTCATACCCAAGCCAGCACTCACTGCTTTTGTCTCCCAGCAGTAAGAGATGGGAGAGCACAAGGATCTTTAACCCTGTTTTTATCACCTTGTGCTGGTGAAAGCCCTGACAGGCATTGCTATGCCTGCATAAAGATGTTTTGCTTTTCTTGCTATAGCTCATTTTGTTTTGCTGTGGATGACAAAGCAAACCCATAAACTGTTAGGATAAGTTTGTCTATAATAAGCATATTTCTTGATGAGGTGTTGTGGCAAAGTTTATTAAATGTAGTCTTACTTCATCCCAGTGTCTGCATAAAGCTGAAAGCAATTAAGCTGTGTCAGGGGCAAAGCCTTACTGGTAATAACAGACAAAATCCTGAAGCTGGTCTTGCCTTTAAAATGGCACAGCCATGCTGGGCGACAAATAATCCAGTGCCTCCCTCCAGCTGAGCTGTTTGCCCAACCATCTTCTCTTCTCCATGAGAAACTTTTTAAAGTAGATGTGCTTTGCAGTCTGTCACCAGAATTGATAGAAGCAGGAGGTTTCCCGTGGTGTGAAAAGCAGAGTTAGTGGGTTCCCCCCCAGGGCATCGTGCTGGCAGTGTGCTCTACCCTCTCCCTCACACAGCAGCCCGGCTCGGAGGCCTTTGCTTGAGCACAGACAGGAGTTTAGTCACATCTAGACTGGGCCCAGCTGGTTAGATCTCTAAACAGTTGCTTAGTGCTCAGCTGGACATATTGCAGTTCAGAAAGGAAAAGTTGTTTTTTCCTGATTCAGTCGGATACTGTACTTGCTGAGACCGGACTGAGCTGCTGGGAACAAGACCCTTGGGTCAGGCCGGCCTGTGCTGCTCCAGTGCTGTCCCTAGGCAGCTTTTCCTAACTGTAGGCCAAGGATTGCTGTGCAGACATGGAATGGAGGCTCTTGGTATAAGCCTTGCTCCTCTGCACTTGGAGGTGAGTCCAGGACACAGCGGCCTCTGGGAGTCTGGAGCGTGCAGATGGCATATGTTGTGCTGGGACACTGGGAGCAGGCAGGGATGTGGCTGGCTGGGCACTGGAATGTTACACAAGGCTCTTGTTGGAGGCAAACAGTCTCATGCTTCAGTCTGAGCCTTCACACATTTTATTCATCAATACCTGTGTGGGAGGGGAAAGTGCCATAGTTCACCCTGTGGTACAGCAGAGTGAAAATGGAGCAGTTCCGTGGGTTTCCTCAGAGCTGTTCCTCGTTTGTGTGGGTGATGCAGACAAAAAAACCCTGGTTTTGAGGTATTTTAAATGCTTTGGGTTTGCTTCATTTCTTGTGTCCAAACCAATGTTGTTGAAGAGGGTGGGAGGCTGTTAGTTCTGCTGGGAGAACATAAGCAATTTTTCACAGCATTTCAGTGCCTTTGGGCTTGTATTTTCCTTTCAGCACCGGATCTGCTCAGAGCATATTGAATGTTCCAGCACAAGTGTGCAATGCTACACTGAGGGAGGGATGCTGGCATTTTTGTTAGATAACATTTTGGTTCCTCACCTTACAAAAAGCCTTTGGTGTTAGTTCTGAGTTCTCTGCTGTGCTTACCTGCTGCGTGACACACCTTGGAGTTCCTATGTGGTGTTCACTTCTCCTTGAATGGGAATCTCAAAATGTTTGCAATATTCCACAGTCTCTGGAAAACATTTCTTTGGACTTAAGCCTTTCAAGTTCAATCTGTGAGCACAATGCATTCGTGCGGTGACTTTACTTTGAGGGGTTGATTAACGCTGCATTTGTAAAGTAAAATGGTTTCTTCCAGTGACTTGACTGCAATAACTGAGAAGAATAAATGTCCTAATTTAATATTTATGTAGGTGTCCTACTAAAAGACATCCTACATCCTACTTATGTAAGAAAGAGAAGTGCTGACAGGAGACCGTATATACTTGTAGGATAAGAGGCACAGATTATATATCCCTTGTTTTACCTTCTTGCATTTAAACATCTTTAAATGAACCAAACCTGTTTTTTATAGTGCATTAAATTACAGTTGTTTCATACTTTATTAAATAAGTCTGACATTGTTCTCAGCATTTCTTAGCTTACAGATTGCACTGCCTTATTTCACCCCCCCCCAAGACATTATGAGGGCTGTTAGAGAAAATACTTATTTGGAAGGAATTTGTACCTTAACACATCTTAATTTTCCAACTTTGCTGCCTTTGCAGTTTTGTTTCATGTTGGATTTATTTCTTCTAATTTTCTTAACTTTATGATATTTTTTGATAGCTGGAATATAATTCCATCTTGTATTTATAGATAAACCAGGAAATAATCAGTTACCTTCTATTGTTTAGTTTTGTATATTAATTTTGAAATCTATTGGACCTTTTTATTTGTGGGAAAACTTGGGAGGGAGAAATGTTACCAACTTCAGTGTGTTTAAATCCAGAAAATTTGAAGGAATGAGCATCTTTAGAATTAAAGTTCTAAATGTAACTGGGCATGATTTTTAAGCCCTTTTAAACCAGAACTTCATTCATTGTGGCCATTTGTTTTAGCAAGGAATTTTCCAAGTCACACATGGCTATTTTCTAGGGAGTGTGGGCTGTTTAAATGTCCTTTTGTGCCTTTGGAACCTCTGCTAAAGTTTTTATGAAACATGAAACAGAGGGAATGCAATTAATTAGTGCAGTGCCTTATCATTCAGTAGCAAAGAGGAACTGTTAAATGATTTTAGAGCACCACGTTATAATAGAAAATTATTGTTATTCTTTAATACCAAGCTGACAAATCAGGGAACACAAGGACTAATTATGAAGGAGGGAAAACAATCACACTTTGCAAAGGCTTTGTTTATGGCACAAGTCTGCCTGTCAAAGCAGAGAGGATAAAGCAACTAAATTATGTGGAATCTGTTGTGCTCTTGAAGTCATCATTATTTTTTTGTGGGTTTTTTTGGTTGGGAATTGATGCTTCCTGGCGATTTAGGTAAATCCTTTAAATCTCAGGTGCTCTAATAAAATTGTCTGCCTTTTGAGCAGTGCTCTCTGCTTTGCAAATGAAGCTCTACCCAATGGTACAGAGCAGCTGAAGGGTTTGCTGCTGTTGATGAAGACAAGCAGAAGTTTTAAAAAGAGCAGAATAAGGGTTGATGGTTTAGTTCAATTTGACTGTTGTGTTTTTAATGACTGCCATGTCCCACTTCAGAAATGTTTTCTGATGTCAGGGTGTAGAATAGAAGTTATAATATATGTTTAACCTGTTCCTGGGTAGGGATGGAGTTGTGTCCATACATTTCCCAGGGGGAACGAGTTCAGGCCAATTTGATTAAACAAGTGTGGGTAGTAAAACAACTCCAGTGCATCCAATTGGTTCGGTCATGGCTAAACTGCAATTTGAAAAGAACAAGCTGATTTCACGGTCTTCTTTAGCAGTAACAGTTGCTCTGTAAACTGTGTCCATCTGTTTATTTTGGAGGAGCTTTTGGGGAGGTGAGGGATGGTGGAATGGTGCCCTGTAGCTCTGAAGTCCTTGTCAGTGCTGAGAAGTTCCTGAGCCTACAACAAACATCCTCTTCTTCCATGAGTACTTTCAGCATACCTAGACTGCAAGGTTAATGCTTCTGCTTGGAGCAGAGCCTGAATGGGAATAAAAGGGAACTGGATAAATGTGGATGCAGAAGGGAAGAATCCAGGCTCTATTAAAACCAGTACCAGAATTCCCCGTGAGCTTGGCTGGGGCGGGCTTTTTGTTCATGGCACTTCGTGTGTACCTTGGCATAAGAAAACTTTGGGCAGCAACTGAGGTGTTTGTATTTTAAGTAATTTGTGACCAAACCTGGCTTTTGGGTTAAAAAACCCCTGGAAATACATAATCAGTTAATAACAGTGGAAATACATAATCACTGTTAAAGTTATATATGGAGGGCAATATTCTTTCAGAGTGAAAAGAAGTCTGACACAACTGTTCTTATCGTTTTATCCTCATAAACATAGACACACACACAGCCCCCTGTACTGGCTGAAAAAATAAAATCAGTGCTGTAAATCAGCCTGAGGAATACTGTCTAAGGGTACTTTAGAAGGTTTAAAATTTAGCTTTACACTGTCGTAGTAATAGAGAATACTTTTCTCTGCACAGAGAATACTTTTTCCCTCAGGGTCTTGAAATGCTTCAAAATAAACCTTGCACTACACTAATGTGTTATATTGTGCTGAGATGTGACATTATAGTCATATATAGATCTTTGAGTTGGACTTGGTGATCCTGATGGGTCTCTTACAACTTTTTCTGTTCTACCTTTCATAAGGAGAAAAAATTCCTGCCATGAAACATGATTTTTTTTCCACTTATTTCCATGATTAATCCTGTGGCACATTACAGACCCCATCACCTGCATTGCTGCACTGAGGGCTGGCAGCCCTCACTGACAAGGCTTCTGTAATTCCTCTTGCTACACTTGTTTTAGGAATATAATAATAAAAATTGTGAGGGAGAGAAAGAGAGAAACACTCTGCATGTGGCTTAGCTACCCAGACTGTGTATCCCATGACTCCAGCAGTTATTTAATATTTTAGTTGCAATTTCTCCTGCCTAATTCTTGTAAAATAGTGTTTCTGAGCGTGATCTCTTGTACATTTAGAACTTTCCTCTCAGGTTACTCCTACCTGTCTCAGGAGCTGGTGGAACTTGTTCTCCCCGAGTGTTTCAGATGTTAAATTTTTTAACAGAGATTGCTTAGCTCTTCTGTTTTCATATGAAATATGTACAGTTACACTGGAGAATATGGAACTGTTCCCTTTTTTGGGGGGCTGCCAAAGGGAAAATGTTTTCTTTCTCCACAAGAAAATATTTTTTTATAAAAGTTTGACAGTGTACGTTTCTCAAAATTTCCTGTGAGAAAAATTCTCCCTTATCAACTCTTCCCCCTAACCCAGGGCAAGGGCTTCTTGTGCTGCAGCTTTTCCTTTTAGGTGATAAGTTAGCAGTGCCATTTGGCTGTGGAGAGAATGGATATGGTTAAATGCCACAGCAAAGGACATGGTTGGTTTAGGAAATGTTCAGGGTTTTTTTTTAATTCTTGTTTTAATCTTAACGCTTTCTGATCAGAAATCTGCTTTTTTCCCTTTTCTCCCTTCACAAAGGACAGGTGGGAGAGCAAGTAATTCACCACCAAATCGCTTCTTCCATCCAGAAAAATCTTTGTTCTTGCTCTGACTACCTGTTTACTTACATAAGAAAACAAATATAGGAATTCAGTATGGCAAGTGCAAAACAAAGATTATGTCTTTTCAGATGGGTACTGGCAGGATACTGTTGGATGGTGGTGTTGGCAATAAATGTTTAAAACTTAGAAATAATTTATTTTAAAAATTCACTAAAAGTTTCATGCTCTAGGTTTGATTTGACTTTAAAAGGCCTTTTGTGGAGGAGGTTTTCTTGCCCAGGGTAGGCTGTGGAAAGATGGGGAGAGTTGGGAGGGAAAGGCTGGTTTTCCTGAAGGTTTGTTTGGGTTCTGAGCATTTGTGCTGCTGCCAGGATAGTTACCTGCCCTTGGTGTTGGAGCTGTATTTCACACGGGTGTGTCCTGGGTGTGAGAGCCATTCAAAGCACTCAGTCGTCCTTTTAGTGCTGCCTGGAAATCTCAGATTAACACAGCAGCGGGGTGTCTTTGAACGGTGTGGGGTGAGGGCTCCACCACAGCCCCCTGGGAGCCTTCCCTGCTGCCAGGAGGGAGAAAGTGAGTTTAAGAAACATTCCCAGCTCTGAGGGGCTGGAGATTGATCTGATGCTTTTCTTTGTTAGCAGGAAGAATGTTGTCCTGGTTTTTTCCCCCACTATGAATGACTAAACTGCTGCTTATTTGTGGTTGGTGTGAGAGACCAACTTGAGAGTGCACCTGAAGAGCTGATTTGGGGAAGGAGCAGTGTGTTGGGCAGGTCCTGCTGCTTGGAAAAGGCTGGAATTAGCTGGCACACCAGCTGAAGTGTATTTCTCATCTTTTCAGGCAAAGTAACTTAATTTTTCCCCCTGTGCATTAAATATTGAACCTGTTTAATGAAACCAGCTAATGTTTTAAAGACACTCTGATAAAAAAATCAGTTCAGGGTTTATTTGTTGTTTGCTAGGTAAAGTAGTCCCAAAGGAATGGGGAAAAGTGGAGACAGGGAAACTGGTGGCTGTGATGATAATGTGATGTGAGCGTGATGTGACGAGGCCTAAATATCCTCCATTCTTAAAACACAGGATTTCACAGGCAGCTGTAGATTCCCCTTGGAATTCAAATCCATCGTAGTGACTCAGATGCTGCCACTAAAACACGGTTCGCCAAAAAGTCACCTCATTGAGTGCAATGTTCAGTTCCTTTGTTAAAACTATCTCTACAAAATGCTTCCATGTCAAGTAGTAGTTACTTTGTCGCATTCTCCATCCCTCCATCCATTTTACACCAGTCCTCCCATTCAAAAGCAGAGCCTGGGACTGAGATCATCACTAAATAAGCAGCAGTCATGTACTTCCTTTCAGCTGGTGCCTATCAATAAGTCCATTTATTAGCTGACTACTTGAAACTGCAGAATTTCAGAGATTACTTCTGTCTATTCCCTTCCTTCTTTTCCCCCCCCCCTTCTCAGTGTACAGTAGAGTTTGTGGGTGTTTAATGGCTTTTTATAGTTTTCTTTTTTCTTCTAAATGTTCTTAACATTTTTTTTTTTTAAAAGAAGTGCAAGTGAAATTGCCTGAGTGTTTGGAGCTTTTATTAACATGCTCCATCCCACAGACAGGAACATGCCTTCAAGTTCTTAAGTTCAGGTTTAATCTGGGCATGAGACCAAGCACTTCAAATTTACATCCAAATCTTATATCTGATCCTGTGTTGAACACATCCAGATGGAAGGTGATATTCTAATGTTAACAATCTGCTTCCTCTCCCTCTGCTGCCTTTCTAAGAAGTTGCTGACAAGCCTTTCTGACAGTCTTTTTTAAGTAAATGAGATCAAGTATACTGAAGGTCTTTCACAGCAACAGCCTCTGAGAAAAATGAGACTTTGCAGTAGTGCTGCAGAATGTGAATTGGCTTGTGCTCTCCCCCAGCCACAGCTCAATCCAGGGCTCCCACGTCATGGAAGGCTTGTTCTGGTCCATTCCATGCAAATGGGTATCATTTGTACACTTGATCATTAATAAGTTGTAAGAATTTAACAAATAAACACATTTCTGCATAAACCTGTACAACTTTTCATGCGCTTTGCAGAAGAACAGGGTTTTTTCCTACTTTGTGGTGGTTTTGGTTCATCCTGCATATAAAGTCTTGCATCTAAATTATGCACATTATGTGATGTTATTCTAGTTAATCTGAGGGATGCACAAGTTAAGTGTTTTCCCTTTTATGACCAGAATATAAAAAGATACAATCTGTCTTTGACAAGGATAATTTTGTTTGGTTTCATCTAACAATTGTCCCAATCTTGCTGCGTTTCAGCCCTCTAATTCCTCATGTCTCTGCAGTTAATGTGGCACTGTGTAAGCTTTCCTGCTTAGCACAGGCTGGTATTGAGGGTTATGTTTGAAGAGCTGTATTTAAATTACTTGGCACCCCTGATACCTCATATTCCCAAACAGATGCTGCCCTGGTAACATGGGGCTCTTTCTGTATGTAGGGTTGGGACTCCCATCCCAGCTTCATCCTTCTGTGAAATTCCAAAGCCTTATCTATCCTGGACCTCCGGCTGAGTTTTCTGTGTCCAGTCCAGGCTTCCTGCTGTGCAAATCTTGAGGAATGCTTGTCCAAGAGGAAAAAGGTGCTTGGGTGGAGGTCAGGCCACGAGAGCCTTCGACCAGCCCTGCTAAAATTCATCCCAACCCATCAGGATTCCCTGTGAGGTTTTTAGCAGAGCTGACCCCCTCTGCCTTCCCTGAAACCATCTGTAATCCTGAGTGCTGCATATGTTAACATTGGCCTGTTTGTGTTTGCTGCATAAAAGCCCTTATTTACCTCCTACAGGCCCTGTGTGCAGTGCTGTGAAAGCAGTCCCTTTCCTAAAGAAATGGCTGGGGAGCCATTCTTTGCCTTCTGCCTTTATTTCTCTTTGAAAGAAATATGTGGTAAAATTAATCTATGAAAGTACCAGTGAACAGACCCCACAAAGGAACACTTATTACAGTGTGTTTCCTGATGTGTACAATTCGTTTTGTTGTGTAGGAATATGATTGTGAAGGAGTTTTACCAGTTATTTCATAGAAATGTCTAGAAGTGTTTAAAATAAATAATTAAAAAATATGAAAGGTCTGTCAGGGACAGGCACAATGTGAACTGCAGATTTCCAGCTGTCACTTTGCACCCTGTGGACCCAGACAGGCTCCTGGGCTTGCTGCAAACCCTGATGGCAATCCAGCCTAGAGTTAAAATTCTATGTGTTTTCTGGAAATAGCCTGCATGCAACTCTTCCTGTCAACCTTGAGCTGCAGTGCACTGCCACCAGAGTCATCTCCGACCCAAGGAATACGGCTTTGAGCATTTCTGTCCTCTCGGGGTGAAATCGCTTTGTCTCTTCAACAGCAGCTTCTCACTTGAGGAGTAATTTGTATGGAGTGAAATGCAGCCTGGCTCTGGAAAGCTGGAAACCATGCTGGATGTCTAGGTTATGCTTCCATGACCAGGAATACAGGCAGTAGGTGATGCCCAGTGACTTTGGTTACTTTGGAGAATCTCGCAGCTCCCAGTCTGCAACGGCTGCTCAGCTCCTGGGAAGGGGACTGCACTTCCACAGCACCCTGACAGCCCTAAAAACTCATGGACATGACTGCAATCAGCTGACTAATTGTTTTTCCCTTACCTTTCGTTAGTGGGGTTTGCATCACTCCGTTTGTCTCCCTGAGCAAAGATGAAGATAAATCCGGTGGAGTTACAGCAGTGCAGGGAATGAAACAAGCTGTGTGTACGTGATGTGGGGAGAGGATGATTTATCTGCCTGTGTGGTGGCAGGACAGGGTGGGCTGAAGGGCCAGAAAAAAGTGTTTAAAAGGAACTAAAATAGCATTTTTATCTATCCTTTTTTTTTTCTATGTACATCTGTGCTCCATCTCCTGCTATGGAAGTCCTGAGTTGCCTGCGTGCTAATGTTGAACTAAAATTGCTGTAAGCTTTTATTAGTTGGAAGGAAGTCTGTTTTGTGGCTAAGAGGCTGAACTGGAAATTAGGAAGCTTGGACTTGTTTTCCAGGCTAGATGCAGACTTCCTGGGTAAACAAGAAAGGTTCACTTAAAGTAAAGCCAGGTTAGGTCTTGGTCTCTAATGTGGGGATTAATAGTACTTCCTTTCTCTGTTGCTGAATGTCCACTCTCTGTTGATAACTCTTTGAGATACTTTGGATGATGTAACTGCAAATAAGCTTTGTGGTTTTTTTAAATTTATTCCATAGTCTTAGGAAAAAAATTCTTCTTTGGTTGTTGTAGGAAGTTAAAACAGCAGCAAGACAATCTGTGACCACTGCTGTGCTCTGAGCAGTGCCACACAGAGCTGTGGCTTGTGGGACCCTGGGACAGGCACTGGAATATACTTCATGGATCCAAGTTAGGTCAAACACTGGCCCTTCCTCATTTTGAGGCAGTGCTGCATTTATTCTATAGCTAAAGGCAGCCAGGGAACCATGTGATTGAAAAGCAATATGGGTAATGGTAAAGCCTCCAAGTGGTCTGACTTTGTTTTACAGCTAAAACACAGATAAGTGGATAAACAAAGGCAAGGGGATTTCAGGTGTGATCATATGACCAGCTAAAAGGTGACTTGGAGCAGATGCTTTTGGTCTGCAGAACGATGGAAGAAGCCTTCAGGAGGTTTTGAGGATGCAGTGTGACTAATGCAAGGCTGATGTTGGCCTTTAAGGGGTTGTTACCAGCTGTGATAGAAAGAGAGGGAAAGGTTTCAGTTGCTCCTGGTGAGAGTTACTTGGCAAATACTGGCAGCTCCCAAAGCAGCATCCCTGGGAACATGCCAAGCACACAAATGGGGTATTTTGGCATCCCATGTGGAGAGCAGTGTGGTGCCCAGACTGCTCTGTGGCCTCTGCAGCGTGCAAAATTCCCATCAGTGTGAAGCTTTCTCGGCAGGGGATAGGCATGGCTGGGCTCTGCATGGGGATGCAAAAGGCCAGAACAGCTTTTATTGTGGTGAACTTCAATCACTGCTGCTTAACAGTGACATTGTGGCCTGGCTCTGTGTGTCACTGCTGCGGTTCCAAAGCTTCACGTTCTCTCCACATGGAACTTTCTGCCCTCAGAGTAAGGTGTGTGGAGCTGGTGTTAGATAAGCCTTGCCAGAGATTACTGTGCCTTTGTCAGAAGTCCCAGTGTGTAAAGGAGCAGTCCTGCCTGCTTTAAACTGATCCATGTGGAGAGAAAGGCAAGGACTTCTCCCTCCCGTGGTCGTGCCTGCAGCACAGGAGTGTGGGGGCTCCAGAGGAGGCTGGTGAGGAACCGTTTAATTCAAACCACAGCAGGTCTGCTGTGACTCCCCAGGCTGGGTTAGCAGTGACTGCCTGCAAGCAAAGAGCTCAGTGACTCACTGCTCGTCTCTGGAGCCTTCTGATTTCCTCAAAATGTTCCCTGCAGTTGGGCTTAAATTAACTGTTCGTAATTACTTCAGGATCTTTCTTTCCTCTTAAAGCTTTCTTACTCCTGCGAAGGCACCAGTAGCCCTGAGACTCCAGAATATTCCTCAGTTTACTGGAGAGGACAGAGGTGAATTCAAAGGATTTACTTAATAACTTAAAATAATAACTTAAAACTTTCTTTCCTTAATAACATTCAAAGTATTATTTTGTCTTAACAGTGTGCACTATCTTTAATCCTTCTGCTGAAAGTCAGAGGAATCTGCCCTGTGTTTAATATCCCTTCCAGTTCAGATTCTGAGGTGAAATAAAACTCACTTAGGCTTGAACTAGTGGTAAAGGTGGGAGAAACAAGTAATAACCAGAGTTCCTTCCTGTCTGACCTACAAAGTAGTCCATCTGGAATTCACCATGAAATACTCCTGCTTCCTTTTCATCTGAGACAGCACTTCATGGTCAGCGTTAGCAGGTGGGTTATGCAGAGGGCTGTCAGCGAGGCCACCTCAGGGCAGGGGTTATGTGTGACTAATAATCACAGCTGGAAGGCAAAGCTACTTGGAGCAAGGACAAGGAGCCACTACCAGAAATACTTGAGTTTCTCCCTGTGTGCAAACACCCAGGACACTCCTCAGCCCCGGTAACCCATCCAGCCCTGACTCTGCACACTTGTCTCCTTCTTTGGGCTCTGTCGAAGTGCTGGCCTAAGACTTCAGAAACACTTGACACTGTAGTCAGCAGGATTGAGGAGAAGCTCCCTGCCTCAAGTGTTTCTTGTCCTCCTGTGTCCTCTGTCACCTGTCACAAGCAATCAGTTTGCTGCAGTGATGAAGCCAGGGCTGAAGGTGCTGAAGGCTGTGCTGTTTGTCAGGGGATAGAGACTGGGTGAGGTCTCTCTTACTGTCATCTACTGCCCTCACTGAAGCCTTTCTCCAGACCTCTTGCACCATGGAAGAAGTGTCTTAATGGTTTAGGACTTGAAAAATGTAACCTCTTCCCCTTTTTCCTTTAAAGACCTCCTTTTAATTCTGCCTTCCTGTGCTATGTGAGTTACTGCCAAAGCCCTTCTTTTTAATTCTGTGGAGTATACACAGCCTTAAGGGATATCTCATTGCGTGTTTGAAAAATGAGATTCTCTTCATGGGCTGCTGGATCTCTTGGCTTATTTCAGACTGGGGTGATCACTAGATGTGCTGAGATTATTATTATTCAGTGTTTCTCCTCAACATGGCTACATTCCCTCTATTCCTAACAGCAGCGTGGTGGTGTGTTGCTCTCCAGTTTGCAAAGCTTAGGTTACACGTATTGGTGATTAAACAGGAAATAGCTGACAGGGAAGGAGCCTTGGAGAAAGCTTGTGGTGCCAAATGAACATTTTGTATCTCCAGAGTTCTGCTTTCCAAACGATCTAGACTTTGCATCTGTTACAAGTGATGCATCAATCTGAAGGTGTGTTTGACTGTGTATGGGGATTTGGTTGATGTATGGAGGTACTGAGTCAATACAACAGATTCTCCAGCTGTCCATGTGTTTTGTTGTTGTGTTTTTTTTTTTTTTTTAAAAAAAAGGAAGATAACTCTGAATATGTGCGAGTGTCCTGTTGTGCTCCTGTTGTCACACTCCTGAAAGCCTGGGAAAAGCAAATGTGGCAGTAAAGCAGGAGTCTCCAGGCTTGTTTTGTTTGGTGTTTATTAAACATCGCACTTCATGGGTTCTGTCTGGTTTTCCCAGACAGGAGGTTTGGGCTTTTTTGTGGGTTTTTTTCTTTTCTCAGAACTGCTTTTTCTCAGAAGCTGGAGAGAACTCCACTCTCTGGGGGGAGTCTTGTGCTCCTGCTGCATTTCCCTGGCTTGCAGATGTCTTTAGTCCCCTTCTCTTGGACTGGAAAGTGCGAAGAGGGCGGGTCATCAAAATTTGCTTTTTTACAGCTGCGTGGGACAGCACAGAGTAGTTTCACAGCCTCCTCGGACCTCACTCCTGCACTTTTTGAAGGGAAGAGGGTTGACAGGCTGGAAATCCACCTCTGCTTCCCATGGAACTGTTGACAGTTGTCCTGCTCTGCGGCCGGTTACAGCCCCCTGACGACTCTAAGAGTGAGTCAGATCACACCAGATCTGGTGACTTATGGGTAGAGCTGTCCTGTAACAACAACTGCCTGGCTGTCAGTGTGGTCACATCTGGTGTTGTGCTGTCAGCAGCCCTGACACACATGAGGAGCTTCTCCACCATCAGTGCAGGGCTGAGATGAAAGTCTCCAGCGTGGCTGGGGTGTGTGGGGAGCCCCGGTGGTGCTGATGGAAGCTGAGAGTCCAACATCCCACTCCATCTGCTCCCAATTCATACCTCCAGATTTATTGTCCCTTGGGAAGATAAAATAAAGACTTGAGAAGCAGAATCAGTGGTTCTGAAGGCTGTAGGAGAGATGTAGCATGTTGCTCATTCTGTCCTTTCAAAGCTGGAAGGCGGAAGAGAACCATTTTTAAATCAAAGCTAAGCTCCTTCACAAGGTCTACTGGGGATGGACTGTAACCTGTCCCTCCCTCAGGGTGCCTGGTTGTCATTTGGCCAGTGCTTGGCTTCAGCAACAGGGACTGTCAGATCTCTTGCATTTCTGCAGCCTGACCTTGAGTTTCATTCTTTTACAGCTGTGAGAGGTGCACAGACTCTCCCAGCCAAACCCACAAGCCTGGATGGTCTGGGGAAGATCTCTTGTTCCTCTGGCATTGCTTTCCCTAAAAAGGGTTGGGCCCTGTAGGTACAGTGTTGAAACATCCTGTCAGTGAGAGCCAGTGCCTGTTTTTGGGGTGCAAGGGAAAGGTTGCTGAGGTTTCCCTGAGGAGACAGCAGAGTCCAGCCCACGCTGGGCGCTCATGCCAAGAAAAAGTCAGCGGGACCTCAGCAACAGGGTGGGTGCTGTGGCAGAGCAGGGGAAGGGTGGGAGCAGCTGGAGGTTCCTTTAGGCTGATGCTGGAGCTGTTTATGGAGTTTGAGGGAAATCCTGAGGGGCTGCAAGTCTGCCAGAAGGCTTTATATGCTCTTGGCAGGTTCATACAGCTGCAGGTAACCTACTTCTGGGTCAGCTGGGGACTTGCAGCTCTGGCAAGTGGTGGCATTCACAGAGTGGGGGAAGCTCTTTGGTGGGCCTGAAGGTGTCCTGCCAAACTTCTCCAGATTCTGCCTGTCTGGTGGTGCAGAAGGAGGGAAGGGCAGCCTTAATCACTGAGGACAAGGGACATAACAAATGAAGCAGCAGTCGGCGTGGGAAGGGAAAAGGTGACATGAGAAAGGTTATTGTGAGAGTTCTCGTGAATATCACCTCCATTTTATCTCCTCATCTGCATGGCTACGCTTGGAAGTTTTGATTTGTTGTGCCTTTAGAACAGAAGAAACAACCTGAAAATAAAACTCTGTCAAAGCCAAAAAGAGGTGGTGAGGGGAAAAGAATAAAATGTTGGAGTAACTACTTCTGTGTTTTTCTTTAAGATCTAAAAAATCCAAACAGTGGAATCTGTGTATAGATATTTCCAAATAACAGCTGTAGTTTTAGCCTTATGGGATAGTTCATAGGCAGAGAATTGAGGATATGGGCACGGCAAGCATCAGTAGTTTAGGATGACACTGAGAAATGTCACTTTTACTGCTAATGTGCCTCAAACGTAATGTTTTCACACTCATCTCAGACACCTTGTCTGTCTCCCCTCAGCGCAGGATTTGGGCATTTGGGAAAAAAAACCCTCAGTGAAATTACTGGTCTAGAATTGCTGAATGACCAGGGAGGAAAAATATTCACGAAGGAGGAACAAGTGTTTGTCAAAGTTCCTGATTTGTGGAAGTGTCAGAAACCTGCTGTTTCCGTTAGAGCGTTGTGTGTATTCAGCTCCATTGAGATGCTTGTATTGCATTTAATGTGTTTATACTACTTAATTGTCTGTTATTAAATGACACAATTTAAAGTTTATCTGTTCTGCTGTAGGAAGTGAGGGAAGTTTCTATAAAAAACACGTTAGCATTTTTATTGGCAGAACAGCCTGAAACTGGTTGTTTGTGGTTTTTTTTTTTTTTCCTAGAAATCTGAGTCTTAAACGTGGAGCACCATTTTCAAAACCTTAGAACAAAAATCTGCATTAAAAACATGAAGGGTCTTTAATGTCCTTGGGCACAACTGATAGGTAGCTTTTCCCAAACTCCATGGCATTCCAGGTGAGATGGATGCGTTCAGAATTCCTCCTTGTAGGAAATCCAGACTTTCTGCCTTTGGTTTGCAACTAGAAATCCTAAAGTATCAAAATGTTTGTTATTCTTAGCCAAGTTCTTTTAGTCATATGTAAAATAACTTCCATTTTTCTTTTTTGGTTGAACTGAGACATTTGCTCCAGAACACGCTCTTATTAAAGAGATTTTAAAGAAGTGATGCTTTCGGGTTGTAAGGAATATATCGCTGAGGCTTGATGGGTTTTCATATTGTTCTTGTGGATGACCAAGGTCATCCCATTTACAGCTCATATCCACCAGTGCCACGGGAAGTGAAAGGAGCGCTGGGCTGCTCCTGACCTGGCAACCAGGTTTTTCCAGGAGCCTCTCAGCTGGCAGCTCTTGGTCAGACAAGCACTACTCCTGCCTGGGAATTCCACAATATGGGAACCTGGGGCTGATAAAGGCTGAAATCACTTTCCGTTGGCGTCAGGGCAGATCTGAATCAGCCCCATAGTGAGAGCAAAACAGGAAATCACCCATTCAAAAAGCCAGATTTGTTGAGTAATGATTGAAATTTTGCCATGGGTCATTTCGCTGGAGTGCTGGGGACTGTATAAACAGAAATGGTTAAAAGGCTCCTGTTGCAGTTTTTAGATAATCGTGGTATTGGAGAATTCTAGGAAGAGTGAGGAATAGAGCTGAAGGGGCAGCATCACCCTTTACTTCTGGGTTATGGTGAAATGCTCTTCCTTTTTGTTTGTTTTTTTCCTTCCTATTGTGCTGCTTGAAGGGTTATGTTTTGAAAGAAAAGAGAAAAAGGGGGGATCACACCTCATTGCATTTCCTCCTTCCACACTTCTGTTGTAGACCATTCTCAACACTTGCTCTAGGTAACCTCTTACAAGTGCTGGCGTTGCAGGATTTAATTTACTTTCCTCTTTGGAGCCCAGTAGTGGTACAGAGCCTGCATCTGTGTTTCCTTTAGTTTGGGTGATCCAAAATATTACATGTGCCCTTCGGAACTTGAAGGCAGTGGTTTAGATTTTTTTAGGAAGCAATTCTTTTCTGTGAGGTTGGTGAGGCTGTGGCACAGGTTGCCCAGAGAAACTGTGGCTGTCCCATTCCTGGAAGTGTCCGAGGCCAGGTTGGATGGGGCTTGGAGTAACCTGGGATAGTGGAAGGGGTTGAAACGAGATGAAGCTTCAAGTCCCTTCCAACCCAAACCAATCTGTAATTCTCTCTATACGCAGCATCTAATTTGAAGACAGATTTTTCAAAATCAGAAAGCTCTGAGTCTTTTAGAAATTCTCAGCACCTTGCCATAGGTGCTGGTAAAACAGCAGTGCCAGAGTTATGAGGTGTGTTATATGGCTGGTGTTACATGGCTCACTCCTCTGATAGTTCTGGCATGGGTTGCCTGCAGTTGACCACTGACAAGATTATCAAACATTATCAAATCAGTAAGACTAGATGAGCTGGACTGTTGTCTCAGCCCTCTGAGCTCAGGAGGGATTTGTGATGTTTCCTGTCCTGCAGAAGTCGCAGTCGGGCTCAGAGAGAAGTTCTGCAGGAACCATCAGGGGCTCAGGGCTCTGCTGAGGGCAGGGCAGCAGAAAGGCTGCTGTGGGAGCTAAAATTTATCCTCCCCTCTGGCTGCAGGCCCTGGGCTGTGCCTTGAGTGTGGCACCTCAATCCTCTGTTCTACCCAGGTAGATCAGACACATCCACAGCACGTTTCTCTGGAGAACATCTGGCAGAGCCTGTGCCAGCCTTTTCAGCACGTGCTGTCTCTTTATCCTCTCACTTGCTCTGTACCCTGTTTCCCTCTCTCCGTTCTGTGCCGGCAGCAGAGCCGTGAGTGATCAGAAGTGATGCAGAGTGGCAGAGGAGCAGCATTCCCTGAGTCTCCACTTAAATGTCACAGGAACCTGTGGGAGAGAGCAGCAGGTGTTTGGATCAGTGTGGAGCTAGAGGGGGAGGCTGTCCTGCTGCAGAGTGGTTTGCAGCCTTGCTTCAGAGGATGCCCAGGCTCCTACCAGCTTGGCCTTGGGAACCAGCCCGTTGTGTGTGGTTACTGAAGTTACAAAGGGCAGTGGGACAATCCCCAGGCTGCTCCGTTTGCTTTCTCTGGGAAACAGAAAGTGTTTAGGTTGTGCTGCACAGAAAGGTGTAAAGTTACAAGCTGTAGAAAGTCAGTAGAAAAGGCTGTTGAAATGAAGAGATAAAGCTGAAGTGAATCCTTTTTCTCCAGGCCACAGGTCACACCACTGCCCTTCTTGTTATCTGGGCGGGCAAGTGATAATGTCATAGCTAATGATGAAGCACCAACTTTCTGTCCAGACTTCTAAATACCATCCTGCAGTACTACTGTGAGCTGCCCAATGAAATGCAGTCTGTCAGAAATCCTGCTGACAGCTGTTGTGCTCAGCCCTCCATTCACTGCTCATCTGGTGAGTGCCCATTGCCTTGGCAATTCTGTGTTCCTGTGGCACTGCCCGGCCTGTGGGCCTGGGGTGTTTGCACTGTGCTAACTGTTCTCATCTGGGAGGGAGGGGGTCAGGTCGACTGCTTCAATAAACTTTGCCAGAAATGAGGTGCCAACCGATAACTTCTACACCCAGAAGCCTCATGCCAGCGACTGAAGGCTTGTTGTGAGGTATCTCTTAAAAATGTAAAAGTAGTTTTGTCTTATTACAGGCTCGGTTTGGCTCTTTTCTACAGTTTGGGGATTAAGCTGTAGGGTTAGGGTAATATCCTCAAGAATCTAGGTGATTTAGAAGATTAAATTGCAATTTTAAAAGTGAATTTTTTTTTCCTGCCAGTGATTTACAGCGTTGGCTGTAGTGCTTTGATGAGGACAAGGAATGCTGAATGGCTTTTAGAATTTATAATCCTTGTGGGCATTTTTGACACAGAGGTTAAATAATTGTACTTTTAGAGAAAATGTTTTTGTTTCTCACTGCTTCTGCTACATATGACTGTAACACTGCAGTGTGTGTTGATGTGCTGGTGGGCACATGCAGCAGATAGGAGGGAATAAAAACCTCCTAGAGAAGTGTTTGCTTTGTGGTTTGTGAGTGAACCCCAGATCTTTCCTGTAAAGAAGGACAAATGCCTGACTAATTATGAGTCATGTTAATTGTCTTGGTGACAATTGTACATGGCAAACCTCACTACAGTATCAAAGAGAACCAGCACAAAGAACTGATCTGTTTACTGCCCCACTGTTACACAGGAGATGTTTCCACCTCATATTAAGAAAGTAGGGCACAGAGTATGGAGGCAGAAGTGTCCCTTGACTTTAGACATGGAGGCAGGATTATTTTACAGGCTTCTTGAAATTAGGCAGCATTTTATGTGCTCCAAGCACAGCTCCCACTGATTTTGCTTGGAACTAAAGATATTGGAGTCTGGGAGGTTCCCTTTCCCCTGAAATGGGGGAATGCATTTCCCCTGAAATGGGGGACAGCCTTTTATGCAAGACTGAAAATCCTCCTCCCTGCAAAGGTTCTGGGGCTTTTGGCATCCAGTTTGTAGGGCTCAGGTGTGCTGAAAACCCATGTTGCCTTCCCTAAACACCAGGGAGGTTGGGATAGCGTGGGAGAGGAGCAGGGAGGGTTAATGTGTGTCTGCTGCAGGGAGGGCTGGCTGTGGTCCAAAACAGAGATGGATTTTTGGCATGTGCCCACAGTGCTGCCCAAGCCAGCTCCCCAAGGTCACACCAGAGCTGTGTGAGTGATGGGCGGGGTGTGGGACCAGCCTCTGCATACTGCGCTGGAATAGCTTGGAATAGGCTGGAATAGCTTGGAATAGTGCCCCTTGGGCCAGGTGACAGACACACATACAGAGATTTACCACAGGATTTATGGGGACTGGACAGAAGGTCTTCAGCATTGAAGATACCAGAAACTACCAGTTTTGAACTTACCAAAAAAAAAGAGGAATTATTAGAGAAACCCACAAGCAGTATTCTCTTCTCTAATCAAAAGTACTAATTTTGCATTAAAAATGTATTAAATTAAAAGGCATTTGAAATGCCTTGTTGTCCTTGTGAGATCACCCTATAGATATAGTCCACTTAATTGCAGGGTGCTTAATTGAGACAGCCACTGTTACTGGGACATCTCCCAGGGAGCCATGGCAGCCTAATGATTATCAATGCCAATGGCTGGTGCCTAATCAGGTCAGTGCCATAAATCCTGCCTGACAGGAGTACCTTCAGTGAGTACCAGGTGATTAAACAGTGTTTAAACACGTGTTAAATAAGTTTGGGAGGCCACGTTTAAGCACAGGGGAAACCAAAATAAGATGGAAGGCAAAAGGTGAGAATCTAAAGATAATAAGCGCTATTTTTGTCCTTGCTTTTCATATAGTGTAGGGCTTTCCCTGGTCAGTCTCCAATCTCACTTGGAATTTTTCATCTTTTGTCATGGGATGAATAGTGCAATGAATAAAAGCTGGCCAGAGGCGCAGGGAATCGGCACCAGCTCTGATTAGGGTTGCCACTCATGTAGGGCTTCCCAAAGATCCCTAAGTGCTCTAGGAATTTGGAAATATTAATTGGTGTATATTCTGGGCTTGGGATCTTTTGGGGGGCTGGGGATGGGGAGGGTGTGTTTCAGCAATAGTTGGAACAGCCCAGCTGTGAAACAGAGCAGTAGGGATGCTGCTGGGATAGCTGGATCCTCCTGGTGCCGTGGATTTCAGACCCTGTGGATAATGTGGAAAGCCGGCCGTGTGTATGGACTGCTTGTGGTCCGTGTGCTCTGCTGCTGCCTCCTTGTCCTGAGTACAAATGGCAGCTGTCCCCTTTGTCCCCCTCTGGCCAAATGTCCACCTCCTTTTCCCGTGGCACAACTTACCCCTTAATGGGGAGGTTTGTTGTGTCAGGATTCTGCTGAGCGAGTTGTTCTCTCCAATTTTTGTTCTGATTATGTGCCCCATTGATTTATAACAAAATACACTTGTGACATGCAGCACTAAATTAAATTTGGGAGAGGAGCTTCATCAGCTCTCTGTGAGGAGATTAAGGACAAGAGGTGTGTATTTTCCAGCAGAAAACTGCTGTTTAATATCTGATAGAAATCCTGTGGCATCAAACAAAAACCTCTGGAGTGTGGGTTTGTTGTCTCCTTGGTGTCCAGTAATGTAGTGACTTTAGCAGATCCAAGAAAACACTCATCTCTTCCTCCAGAAGAAGTTTTATGCATTGGAACCCTCAACTGCAGCAGAACCAACTTTTTTTTAAATTGACAAAAAGTCGTTCAACTTTAAATTTTAACATTAAAACTTGACATGTAATACAAGGTGTGACAAACTTTTAAAAATTACACTATAACTCATATTGATTTTTCTAAAATAAGCAGCAACCCAAAACACGACACCTTTCCCACCCCCTTTCCCTCCTTATTCCACACACTCATTTAATGGATCATTGGGAGTTTTAAATAGAAATAGCCCTGTATGTTGTTACACAAGAAGATGGTTTGGCACTCACAGAAAGCACTGCTGGGATTACAACAGCTCCTTGATTTTTTTTTAATTTCTTTTTTTTTTTTTTCAGTGCTTCGCTGGCTCTGTGGTGCACAACCACCAGGTGCAAAGGGACAGGGGGTGATAAATCTTTCATAAGAGCCCTATTTAATATTGCAGAACTGAAAACTTCTATAGGAATGGCAGAGATGCTACTGGGACGTATTCGCAGCCTCGAGGTGTGTTCCCGAACTGGGGGAATTTCCATTCTGGCACAAAATTGAAATCTCTCTCATTGAGAGTGTTCTAGTGAAGTACTGAGAAAAAAACAAACAAACAAAATGAACTGGTAAATGACAAAGCAAAGTCTGGAATGGAAGAAAATGCTATTATTGTTTTCACCCTGTAAAAGCAAGTCTGAAACACGGCTCTAGTTGGGGGGTCTGGTGAAGGTCCTACCAGGGGGTTTAGCAAAGACAGAAAATGAATGTTGATGTCCTGAATCTTAGTCTCACACTGCAATAAACTGACTGAGTGGGTGTTGAATGTATGTGAAAGATGAGGTGGAATAAGCAAGCTCAGGGGAGATGCAGAGTGATTAGAGAAATAGGTATTAACTCCAGATTGTTCTAAACAGGTGTGAGAGTAGCTTGCTGCCATGTGTTGAGCTCTTTGGAAAATTTGTGTTCTTCCTTTTTTTTCCCAAATAAGAACTAACTGAGCCCTTTTTGAAAGTTTGGTCCCAGTGATGAGTGTTGAATACTTCAGAAGTGCTGGCCGTGGATAGGAGCAAAATCCTGTAGTTTATTCCAAGTCTGAATTCCTTCTGAGGAAGCAGCCATCCTTTGGGATGGCTTTATTCCTTGCTTTATGCCCACCAACATGCTGCTCTGCTGCCTTGCTTTTTTAATGCTGTCTTCCTTTGGAACTTATTTTAAGGACTGCTTTGGGCTCTTACTTGTTTCCCATCCTAGAGGATCAATCCAAAGTTAACCCAACAATCTGAAACTGTTTTTTTCTTGGCCTTTCCACCTTATTTTGGGGGTATTTTTTTGGCTGGAGGAACCCTTCAGGGAACTCCTATTGACAGAGATCTGATCACACAGGTCCCCCCTGCCTCTGGAGCAGGAGAGAGGTGATTGAAGACAAAACCCAAATAAACCGGGAACAAATTCTCTGCTCCCAAACCTTGCAGATTTTCAGAGCTGTGTGTTTTGGGACTGTGTGGAGAAGAGAGGAAAGGCATTTTTTTGATTAAAGGAAGGAAATCAGCTGTTTGGATGACTAAAATAAAGCCAAAGAAAGCAGATGAAAAGGCCAACAGAAGAAAGAAAGAATAGGTGTTAGTGACATGGAGAACTAACAAATCATGAGAGTAGGAGGCTGGAGGTGCTTGGTGTAAACAACACAGAAAGAGAGGAAAAGGGGAGAAAAGATAACCCTTCCTTCCAGCTGCCTCTCAGAAAATCCACAATGATTTAGGCACCCAAAATTCAGGCTGGATTTTCAGCATGACTCCCCCCTGCATGGCAGGTTTGCCCCCGTGGCTGCTTCCCTGGATGGCTCAGCAGCAGCTGGACATGAACTAATATCAGACCAGAGCTCTCCCCCAGGCTCTTGTTCCTGCCAGACCAGGCCAGAGACAGTGGGATTTACATGCTGTTGCTGTTAGTGGGTCACTCCAGCACCGAAATCAACATTTTCTGAAGACCTCAGTGTGCTAAGAGGGGGACACACCTTGTGAAAATTAGAGCTGACCTGTTTGGAAAGCAGCTGCTCAGGATCTTATTGGTTTTGTGTACTTGGAGACTGGTCTGAGCAGTATGTCTGAAGATACTCAGGAATGTTTACTGAAACTGCTGTTCTTTATATACTTGATGTTCCCAGCTTTGTGTGTTTATGTACCAGGCTTTTGTCTGTGGCTTCTTGGACGGATTTTGGCATTCTTCTGTGGCACTGGCTATGTGGGGACTGTGTTTGCCTTGTTCTCAGTTTGGGGCTTCCTGGTCAACAGCAATACAAAGGTGGTTGTGCCAACAGCTGACAGTGTAAACTCAGAGTGGTGCAGGGCCATCCAGCTGGTTGTTCTTCTTTCCTGAAAGCTGTGCTCAGTCAAACGCTGCCTTCAGCCTTCTCACTTCAATCCCTCCCTTCTTTGTTTTTAAGGAGAAGAAATCGTTGACTTGCACTTATAAGTTTAGCAGACAGAATGATTTAAAGAGCAGTTGTAGCTCTGTTTTCTTGCCAAGAAGCCTTTTTGCCAATGCTGTATAAACAGAAAGCTGAGGAAATCAGCTGCAGATGGACTGGGAGCCTCACAAGTGTCCGTATCACAGGAGAGAAGGCTGAAGGCAGCAGAACACCTTGTTCAGTATAGCTCTGTAGATGCAGGGGAAGCAATTCTCTTTAATGGGATAAAGTGCAAACCCAGGTGGGTGTGTCTGTGGTGAATTCGCAGTGCTCTGCCTTCCAGAGAGCCTTGGCATACCTATGATAGCAGGTATAACTCATTCTTAGCCATGGAAACCCAGAACTGGGAGGCTGATGTCACCAGCTCTGCAGCTCTTGCTGTGTTTGGTTTCCTCCTTCTTCAGATCTGTTTCCATCCTGTCTGTCTGCAGATACTTCTTGCTAAAATAATCCTCTGTGGAGTGACAGGCACACGGAGACCTGAAAAAGCCGAGCGAGCTGAGGATGACTGAAGCTGCTGATAAAAGGCAATCAGCTGGAGAGAGCGAAGCTCCAGGCATCAGATGTGATCTGTCTGGCATGTGCCTAATTAGTATGTGCCTCCAGGCGTGCAGGGGGCAGGAGCTGGGAAGTTCACTGAGCAAGTTCATTTCCCTGCGCTGCTTTTCACACTTAGAGCAAAAAAAAAAAAAAAAAAGGTGGGGGAAAAACACTCCTTAGGATAAGCAACAGGACCATGAGAGGCGATGTAGAAGAGAAAAGGGCTTGACTGGAGTAGTGAAGCAGATAATAAGGTAATTAGAAGTGTGAAAAGTTGACAAAGCGCTAGGGCAAGATGAATGGCATCCCCAAAAGCTCGGGAGATGGGCGAGGAACTGGAGCAGCCTCCCCGACCGAACTTCTGACGGGTTAACCCTCATTAACCAGAGTGGAAACGGCACGTTTGCCACAAGGAAGAGTTTTTGTCCTTTTGAAGCTTCCAAAAGGCTGGGAGGGGGGCTGACATTATGCACGCAGGGTACAAGGAAAACAAGGAGTCCAAGTACTACAGACGCCTTTGGTAACAACCGCTCAAAGCTGGTGACGATTTATTTGCCAGGAGCGGCAGAGCTGCGGCTGAAGTAGCTAAAAGTCAGCAGTGAGGTAAAAAATGTTTTCGTTCCAATTCTATATCCAGTTGGCAGTGATTAAATGAGCATCACTGTAATTTGTGTTCCTTTGAGGAGGGTCTGCCTCGCAGTGTGTTTGTGTTGGACCCGGCCAAAGGCAGCATTGAGGTGACAGGGGTTTGCAGGCACTGCTGTGGGCCACGTAATAACAACCCTACCCCTCCTTGCAGCTTTTCCTGATGTGCTTTTGCTCCCATGCAGCCCTCCCTGCCTCCCACCTTGCCGTTGTTTGGTATAAAAACAAGAACAACTCTAAAAGAAACTCAAAGGTTTATCCGTGGGGATGGTGCCACTTGCTGCCCTTACACAGGGGTAACAGGGAAACACAGGAGACCTTTGTTGGAGTCAGAATCCCTGCTCCATTTTCGCCTTCTCTGAAAATAGTTTATGTACCTGTTAAAATCTGTCATTTAGATAGATATTTCTGTAGACAATAATTTAGAATTTATGCAGAGGAGAGCATTGTTTGCTTTGTTTTTTCTTCTTGTAAAGGATTGCTTGAAATGAATCGGGATGTTTCTGTGGGGTGGGGGGGAGAACGGGGTGCTTTCTTCAGCTTTTCTTTTTTTAATACTGCATTTTACTTCCCTTACATCCCTACCATGAGCATTGCCTTGTGTAACAATGAAAGGCTTGTGCTGCACTGGAGTTCTCTGCGCAGATCCCACATATCCACATTCCTGCTCTGGCAGTGCCTGCTGAGGTTTTTCACATCATGTTTAAGAATATGGCATTATTTTAGTTTGAAGATAACCTTGGAAAAAAAGGTAGAGTAAGGGAAATAGGTAGCTATTTCCTAAGGATGTAAGGTTGTATATTCTTTTCTTCTGGCCTGATTTGACTAGTTTTTGGTGTGGTAAAATTGTCCTAGGACTCTCCTGAACACAGCAGGCAGAGTGAGCGAAGGGGTTTGCACCTGGTGTTACACGAGTTGCTTCAGGTTCATTAAGATAAATGGGAATCCTGCCATTGATTTCAGTGGAGCTGCATCAGGCTCATATCCTCAGCTTAATGGAAAACATTATCTGCGTGACTCTCATTAACTCTGTTTGCAAAACACAGCAAGATGCAACTCCACACCGCTTCTGAGACACACGAGGATGAGGATGATGATGATGATGATGATTATCCTGTAGAACAGACAGATGCCCCTTGTGTTTAGTTGAGAATCACTCACTGCCCGGATTTTTTTTTGCCCGGATTTTTTTTTTTTTTGCCCGGATTTCCCCCCCCTGCCCCCATTGCACCTGCCTTCTGCTCAGGCTTGTTTCGTGCAGCGAAACACACCTTTGGGGTGGCTGCTCTGCAGAAAACACAGAATTGGGGGTTTATTTTTCATGTTTTCTTCTCAGAAGAGCCGCCAACGTGCGCTTTGGAGAAAGCCACTGCAGTACTTCATTGTGATGGTTGGTTGGCAGCAAGAAATCTCATTTCCTTGCACTTTTTCTTTTTTTTTTTTTTAACCTTGAAAACTCATTTGCAAATCATGGCTCCCAACAGGAGGGCAAGATGCCAAAGCATAATGGGCTGACACAAAAGAAATTGTTTGAGCAGGCAATGCGAGAACCTCCTCCTGTTGAAATCAGGGATACAACTCCTGCTGTTGTTATTTCTGCCTTTGCTCTCACCTGTTCCTTCAGATGTTCACAGATTTTTTGGTGGTGGTGGAGAATACCCAAAACACTATGAATTTTCCCAGCTAACCTGAAGGATATTCTGGAAAATTGAGATGTGACTTTCTTACTTTAAATACTGAGCTACAATTCAAGCAACATTTGATAGCTTTTGAAAATGGCAGAATGTGCCAATACTGTAGGTCTGCAGACATATTTATAAAAGCTCTTGTGATTGTTGGTTTTTTGTTGCTGGATCTTGAAAATGTCCCAGCATTTCTCAGTTTATTCCTGCAAAGGAAGGAGATACAACATGGGCTGCATGTCCCCGTTTGTTATTTTGATGTGGCTGCCAAATATTCTCTTTAAAGGTGGGACATTTGAAGGAATTTGATGCTTGTTTGTTTGATTTTTTTTTTTTAAACATTTATCTCCTCTTCGGCTTTTGCTTGTTTGGTTTTTTTGCTTCTGGGGGGTGTGTGTGTGAAGAGGACTAGAAGGGGGTTGTTTATTTTTCTTTTTTTACCACAAAAAGAAATAACTTTCTCTTCTCCCTTGTGGCCAAACAACAAGCCATCAAAGTCTAGGAGAAGTTGAAGCTGGTGGTCCATGACATGCCCCACTGGTTTAAACAAACCAAAAGTATTTTTTCATGTGTATTTTTAAGCGTGCTTGTGATTTAAAATTATCCCCCCCCAATAATTTTGGCTCGTCTGGTCGTGGGAGGACAAAAGTGGTTTAGATTTCAAGAGCAGGCACGTGCTGTTGCTTGCTGTGGGTTACTAAAGGCATGTTCAGATGCTGACAAGAGATCTGTGAGGAAATACCTGCTGTTTCTGCAAAATGGTTACTGGAAAGAAATGAGCTTCTTTAGAGAGGCAGAAAGGAGAAAACAGGGTTAATTTTCTTCTCATAGAAGATGGTTGGCATTGAGAGGGAATGTCTCCTTAATATTTTTATTTTTAAGTCTGCTTTTACCTTGCCCTACCTGTTTATGCAGCGAATGTTCTGAAATAAACTTTATTTTCTGCTTGCTCCACCCCCCCCAAGTTTGTAGAAACTACGGGAATAGGGCAGGTTTGGGAGACCGTCTTCCAACAGCCTTGAATTTCCATCTCTTGGTCGGTCAGAAGCTGTTCTTGCTACCCCTTAATGTGTAATGACAGGCTGAATAAACCTCAGGCACTTCATTGTGGTCAGAGGGAACATCCTGAGCCTGAAATAACAGAGTGTTTGGGTTGCAGGAGGAGGGAGATGTTCTTTGCAGGAAGGGTCATTAGTGAAATCCTACCTTGCACAGATGACTCCAGCCCGGGCTCCAGCTCGCTGGCAGAGACCATTATTGTGGTGTATTGAGTGACACGAGCTGTTGCCAGCAAATCTGTTTGGCCGCTGTAGCAGCTCTGGAGTGAAATTGGACCTCAGAGAGTCACCCCCCTGAATGGAAGCTCTGCTGCTTCAGGGTCTCCTTTGGAAAAAACAAACCAGCAAAGCCCCCCAGAGCCAGCCCAGGCAGGGCAGATGTGCAGAGGTCTGTTCACTGGGGTAGGAGAGGTCTCCTGCCTGTGTTTAGGTGTCAGGAGGGATTGTTCCTGTGGGAGGGACAGTCCCTGAGCAGTTTGGGAGCAGCAGGGGTGAAGGTGGTCTCTCAGCACGGAGCAGATGTGCTGAGCCCTGCTCCCACCCCAGCCTCAGGGACAGGAATCTGCTCTCCTGGGACAGGAATCTTTCTGTCCCTGCTGCTGGCCAAGCCCACTTACAGTAGTCCAGAACTGGGAGTGTTAAAAGAGGAAACTCTAGGAAGGAAGTGGCAGATAGATGGAAGTAGGAACTCCAGGTTGGAAGCTGTGACACTGTGTGCTCCCATGCAGCCTCAGCATAGCTGTTACACTCTGCTGAGTGCCAGGATGTCACTGCCAAGGAATGTTTGCTTCTAAAATTCCCATGTCACCTTTGGAGGTCTTGTAGACTCTGCCCACGTATAGGCTGGCATAGCACCTAGCATTAAATTTGCAAATATATGCTTAGTATATTCTTACATTTTGTGCTGACTTGGAACAGTTCTCATGTTTGTTAATATGAGAATGGCCCTAAAAGTGACACTCTTATGGTGCTGCTGATTCTGGAGAAAATTTTATCAAATACCTGAAATAGTGGAAATAGAAATTGGGTCTTTAACTTCCCTTCCTTCCTGCACACTGGGATCCTTGGGCTGTGTGCTGAGGGAAAGGCGTCTGTGAGTGTGGCAATAACTTGTTGCTTTCTGCTTAAGGAGTGCATGGCTGGAAGTGTTGGCTGGAGAGCTTTGGAAATTCAGACCCAAGGGAGTCTCCTCAGTGCTTTTCTCAGTGCTGTTCGTGCACGTTGAGAAAGCTGCTGCATGAGGTGCCTTTCATTTTGTACCGGTCAGATTGCCTCAGGAATGACATCCCTACCTGCTCTTGGATGGCAAAACTTGCAGGTGTAATCCAGCCCTGTGAGAAACCACCAGTGAATTGTGCACAACCTTCCCTTAAACCCTACAGGCAGCAGCTGAATCCATCAACCGTGTGGGGACAGAGGACATGAGTGAGCAGGAATCACTTGCTCTGGGAAGAGAAGTCCCAGCTGCTGCTGCTTCCCAGGCCAGGGAGCCTGGCTGAGGCTACATGAAGCACGTAGGAGAAGTGTGTGTTTGTCTTCTGGCTGTCCATTTGTGTTGTAAAAGCGACTCTTACAAGGGGTCACACTGTCACTTTTGTAAATGCATGGAAAACTTGGAACAGACAAGTAGTGGCTTGGCAGGGCGAGGAGATGGCCAGCCTGAGGAGAGGATGCCAAGAGAGAAGACTTATGGATGGGAGGAAGTCAAGTGGGAGCTGCAGTGAGAGACAAGCATTTCCTGCCTGTGGCAACATCCTAGGGATGCTGTTAGCCAGGAGTCAGGGCTGGCAGAGCTTCTGGAGCTGGGTAGGGAATTTAGCCTTTTTGACCCTTAGCACTTGCTCAGCATTCAGCCCATCTGCCACAAGCCAGGAGTATCTTACAGCAAATTCATATTACCTACAGACAGAGAAAATTAAAAGAAGGGAAATGATGGGATCTGTCAGCTCAGCATGCCAACAAGAGCCCGCTCCACTGCTTGTCTCTCTGGATTGTGGGAACTTTTATTCCTCCTGTTGGGGTGGGACTGAGCTCATCGGGTTGTGCCGCCTGTGGAGGCAGGGACAGGGACTGGTGGGTGCTGTGCAGCAGAACTGGCAGCCTGTGGGTGTGCAGTGGCTTTTTCCTGGCAGAGCCTGGAGTAGGTGTCGTGCAGCCTCCTTTAGGGGGAACATCAGCCTGGTTCTGCCAAGGCTGCAGGAGCTGCTCACACGGGGTGTCACTGAGAGACATGTGAACAGAGCAGCAGATCATTTCCTCCCGTCCCTTGCTCACATTGAGAGAAGCAGAACTTGCACAGGGTTTGCTGAGCAATCTGAGGCATTGCACTGGTCCATTCCTGTGCTTGCTGAGGAGCAGTTTTTCCTTCCAGTTTTGCCTCCTGGGTTCCCTGCATGACCAGTGCATGAGATACTGAGCTCTGCTGCCACTCAATGTGCAGCACTGGTCAGTTGTGTTGTGGTGTGTCCCCCTGCAGTGTTTGTGCTCAGGGATTGCAAAAGCTGATCCTTCATCTGTAGAAGAGATGTGCAAAGAAAAGCATTAGGATAGGGTTTTAAAGTTATCCCTGCGCTTCAGAACAGAATGCTCACATCTGTGCTATGTTTAGTGCGCAGCAAAATCATATTGCTGAAGCTTTTTTTGGCCTGCCATTGTTCATTTACACTAATTTGGCTGGCTTAGAAAGAGGTGGTCCAAGCACAGCTTTGCCAGAGCTCCTCTGTCCTCCAAGGGTCCTCGCAGGGTAGGGAATTCAGAGGAGCTCCTGTCCCAGAGGAATTATTCCTGGCCGCCTCCCTCCATTAGCACTGCTCGTCCTTACACCTGTTATTCCAGGGGGATTCGAGCAACTCCCACACGCGGTGCATTTGCAAATTCCAGCCCTCAGCTTCCTCTTCTCACTCACTAGAAAGGTGCTTGCAAAAAGGAGTGTGAAAGGAAGGAGATGCAGCAAGCTGTGGTTACTTGCAAAGAGCCCTGAAAGCAAGTACAGAGTGTATTTCATGTCGTGTATTTGATACTGAAAGTGCTTTGGCTCTCTCCCAGCTCTCCTTTTCACCTCTGCATAGACAAAGTCTTGGCTGTGCCAGGAGGAGAAGAGAGCAGCTGGGATGTAGCTGGGTCATAAACTCTTACCTGCCTAGTGTGCCCTGAGCTAACTAGAGGGAAAGTTCAGGACCTGTGACCATTAGATGGTTTTGTCACACTGCAAGGTCTACTGGCTCAGTGTAAGTTTGTCACTCTTGAAATACCACATCAAACATTTATCAAATGAAAGAAACCCAGTAATCTGCTCAGTCGAATTGAGTCAAGCTGAGTGTAACTTTTGAACAGCAACTTTTGGAAGCACCAAGTCTTGTCCCCAGCCCTGCTGTCCCTGTCACCCTGTGGTGGAGCACAGGTTCTTTCTTTCTTGGGCTTTTAATTGTGGCAGGTGGCTGAGGTGCCTCCTTGCTGCATGGTCATTGCTCTTGGGCAGCAGGGGTGTAACTTTGTCTTCTTGGCCTGGAAAGGAAAGGAGGGCTTGCCTGTAGGTTTGTGTGTTCTTTTAACTCCAAAGGACAGCATCTAAAAACTTTGATCTTTTTTTAACAGAAATACCTTAAAAATTATTAATGTTATTTGTTTTTCTCTTCCTGTTGATGTTTGTTTGGGGATTTTTCACCAGAGAGGATGTTCTGTGAGAAAGTAAATAGCGTATGTTCTGCCAACCACTTATGCCCCTGTCTCTTCCCCAGACTCTTTTGCTTCCTCCTGACCCAGGCTTGTTGTGAAGCCAGGAATAACTTTGCCTTTGGAGGCAGGGCTGTCCCTGCAGTGCTGTGCATGCTGTCCCTAACACACCAAGGAGCTGCTCAGAGCACATGCACTGAGAAGGCAAAGTTCCCATGCACCTCCCTCTCCTGGTCTCTGAGGTCTCAGATGTTTCTTGCAGCAGTTCTGCTTAAAACATGGATGTCGGGGACTCCAGTTATGTTGTGGATTTTGTCCTAAGCAGGATCTGTGGTGCTGCATGGCAGAAGAAATGGGATTTTGCAGTGCAGCTCCAGGCAGCTGCTGGTCAATATAGATTAGGGAAACGGGGTGTTGAATTACTGAGGGAAACATGAACAAAGAGTGTTTTTAGTAGAGGTTTTTCAGTGCTAACTTGCCATACACTTTGGCTTAGAAAGATCTACTGCTGTTAGGAATGTAATTTCATACCGCCTGGTATTATTTCTCCCCCGTATCTTGCATCTGCATCACTTACTAAATGCATTTTGAATAATTATATGGTGAAGTTCTATCTGGGCTTGACAATTAGGCAGAGATACTGCAGCGGAAACACCACAAAAGCATAATTGTAAATAATGGATATTGACTGGATCTGCCAAAAGTTGCAATAAAAAAGTCTTGCCTTAGGTCAATTGTTCCTGGCATATGGATGAAAAAAGGAATCCAGCAGTGTTCAGTATAATATGAGCTGCTGTACATCAACATTTGCCAGCCAGCCTTTTTTTTTTTTTTAACTTTTTTTTTCCCCCCTCATGTCTCTCACAAAGGAAGACACAAGCTTTGGGAAGCATTGAAATGCCACAGTTCACAGCCAGCACTTTGCACACCGTAGAGGTACAGCTTGCTTGTATTGTTATTCTGTTTTTTTTTTTTTTTTTTAGATAACACAGTGAGGTAGTAGAGGTAACCAAGTTAAGACTTGCTGTTCATCCTTCCCCTGAAAATCAGTGGTTTGGTTGTACAGACTGTTGTTGGACCCAGAAGGTTACACATGAACGGGACCTTCTGGGTCCCCTCTGTGACAGACCTCCGAGATCTGCAGCAACTGGGGTTACTTTGTCCCTCACATGGTCCCACAGCCAGCCCTTCTCCATGACAACTGCATCCCAAAGACCTGATGGCGGGGGCTGAATTACACCCTGGAATCAGAAGGCTTGCTAAGGAGAAGCCATCCTGTCATTTTAGACAGGAATTGGCCTTTGGCTTCTCCTCCTCCTTCTTTATACTGGCCTTTTGTTCTCCTCAGGAGAACAAACCACAAAGGAGTGTTGCTGACTGTGCATCCTGGGCTCTGGATTAAGGCTCTCAGGAGCTGGAGGGGGTTTTGCAGTTGTTTGTGCCAGTCCTTGGAGAATAAGTGTGAAATTAAGATCACTGCCTGATTTATAGATATAATTTCCGTGATGTGCTTGTGCGATGCTGCAGAGCTAATTATAGACAACTATAAATATGCCATTGGGAACCTTTTAAACATTTATTTTAGTGCTTTTGAGGAAGTCAGTACTAAGTTTAATAGAGTGTGGTGAATTATTGACCTAACAAATTATAGCCACGGACCACAGGATGGTGTTGACATTAGAGATTGTAGTGTGGTCTTTGGAAGTCATTACAGGATTTAATTCAGGCCACGCTGAACTTTGAGATTTACATTGGGTGAGATATTGACTCCATCATATGAGGGACATATGTTAACCTGCATAGCAGACAGTCCTTAAAATGGCTTCCATAAAAGCCATGGAAATCACCTAGTAAATTCCAGCCAGATCTTTTATCCCTATATCTTTGTGCTCAGGGAGCTGTAAATGCAGGCGGATGAAGGTCTGTGGTGAGTGGCAGTTGCTGCCATGACTGTTAGAAATAAATCCATTTGTTATTCCGATACCACCAGGTATCAGAAACGAGTTTTGGTGGGGTTTCTGTTCCTGTTTATATAACCTTTAGCATTCTG
Source organism: Pachyramphus minor (assembly GCA_013397135.1). Lineage (NCBI taxonomy): Eukaryota > Metazoa > Chordata > Aves > Passeriformes > Tyrannidae > Pachyramphus > Pachyramphus minor. Next base: position 285,323 of record VYXB01003410.1, on the reverse strand, counting down.
GAAACAATCTGATTTTGAGGTTGGAAGAGAAGCAGGGACCTGCTACATGCAGATATAAAAGGGGAGGTGATAATTCTGCAAGGCCCAGAGGGCACGTTTTATTGCCGAGTGCCCGGTTGGTTCCTGGACTCATAAGCAGCGAAAGGCGTGGGATGTGTTTCTTTCCATGGCCTCTGGAGCTGCCCGAAGGCTCAAGACACTGCAGGGAGTCCCAGCAGGAATGAACCATGGAGCAGAGTGCAAGCACTTCCCTCATCAGCACGCCAGGGTTTTATGTGGGACAGCGCGGAAGGAACCGCTGCGTCTGGGCCTGGAGGGAAACCCTTCTGCAGCAGCTGCCAAATCACAAACACACGAACACGGGCCTGGGGAGGATTTCTGTATTCCAGGGAAACTTGAGGAGGGTTTGTGTAGCCAAAGTAAATGGCAATTCTCTGGCTATTTCCAAGGTTTCATTTTTAAATCCATTCGGGAAACGAGTTTTTCCTGTTTCTTTATAGTGTCTGGTGTTCGGTTTGCCTCAGATTCTGATGGAGCAAGGAACCCCTTCAGAAACCAACCAGCAGACATGGAGAAATACTCTCTCCATTGCTGATGTCTTTCCTGGGGGAAAAGACAATGTACAGATTCCTGTCTCTGTGTGGCAAGTGCAGAAAAACCCAAATGCCTCCAATATTTCTGAAGGGTCGATGTGCCCAGCCTGCAGTTTTATGTGATTGTTAATTTTGGAGAGGGGGACACTACATGCTCTCAATGGAATAGTAATAGTGCATTACTTAGGCTCTTGTTTGGTAATGGGCCATTCAAAATCTTGTGAGAATCAGAGGTCAGCAATAATTTATGAGATGCTCCAACGCAGACACTGTTATCTGGAGCAATAAAAGTCTGGATGGGTTGATTTATTTGGTGATGTTTGGAAGTGCCACTCAAATATTGATAGGTTCTTCCTGGAGCACAGATTAATGTTAAACTCATAACTAAAATGATACAAAATAGCAAAAAGAGTATTAAAATAACATTTCTACTGGGGCGAAAACAGTGGTTTAAACATTTGAGCTTTCCCGCTGGCTGGGGATCTGTATCCCTGCTCCTGGGCTGTAATGACAGGGATGCACTGGATTGTGGCTGCTGAAGAATTCTGGCATCTTGGGCACGTCCTTGTTCGAGAAATTAATCTCATGTTTAATCTGGTTTGAGACCGTACCTTAATTTGTTTTGCTGCTGCAATAATTGGCTGAGGTTTGTTTATCCACCAGGGTAGCTGCAGTTGTAGTTTGAGGGTAATTTCAAGTTTAATATTAAACCCCAGGTCCTTCATCTTTTTAATTGGCCACGTTATCCTGTTCTCCTTTAATTGAGGTGGTAAACAATCCCTTTGAAAGACTGAGGCTACTGAGAGAGACTAAGCCCCCACCAGCCTGAATAAAAACTGATTTTAAGGAGCAAATGCACACCAGTAGGACTTCTAAGAGGCCTCTCTGTGGAGAAAAAGGTAAATTTGGATCTGGAATGCCATGTGGATTTTTCAGAGAAATTAAAGCTGTTCCTGCAAATTTTTTATGAATGGAAAATTGTATTTTCTTTAGGAAGGCAAACTGGGATGTCATTACATTGTCATATACCCTGATTCCAGCTCTGTTGATACACAATCAATGTTTTGAATCAGCTGTGGAAGATCCTGGAGTTTTATAATCCAGCCTGAAAAAGAAGTGTAAAGTTTTACATCATGTGTCTGAGTGGGGGATTTTCTTTTGTTACAGAAGAGGCAAGTTTTGTAACAGGGATACACATAGAAGATGTGGAAGAAAGAGGGTCACAACTCCTTATTTGCATGTTTTTATGATAATTGCTACATTTATAGCAAAGCTCCTGAGACTCTTTATACATGAGGGAAATATCAGAAGACAGTAAGAGCTGTGTTTATGTTAAGAAGTTTTTCAGGTTGGGGTCTAGGACTTATCAGCTGATGCCATCAGAGAGTCATGGCCAAAATGGTGGTTTTAAGTTTGGTTCTCTGCTACCTAATTGCTCTGCTAAGGCTCTGCAGTGAAAGGCAGAGTTGCACAAACTTCTGTGCAACATGAGTTGTTGGTGTGAATAAATGAATAATGGTATTTAATGCTTCAGACACAGTAGGAAAAAACTCATCTGTGGCACCATGGGCTTGGATTCCTTTAGTGATGATGATTCATTCTCCCAGGGCTGGTCCGGTGAGGCAAAAACCAGTGTTACTGGGAAGCAGCTGCTTCCCATATCCAGCATGAGTGTCACAGTTTCTGCCTGTTTTATGTTTGCCTGCGTTAAGTAAAAAACTGTGGTCACTTTTGGCCATTCTGTGAGAAGCTTTTTGGATTTTCCACTGGTGGTTTCATATAAAACATCCTGCAAAAAAATAGGGGAATGTGGTGAAACGTGGCCTGTACTTGCCAGAGGTTGCTCATCAGTACCTGGGGAAGGCTAATGAGGATTTGAGACTCTGGTTTAAGTGGATGAAGTATTTTTTATTGGATACACAGAAAGGCCAGGAGTTACGTGCCTAAAAACTCGTGTGTCCCTCCACACATCACGTTCCACGTTTAATCCTGTCATTCTCAGGCAGGAGCTTGGCCTCACAAATAGTAGTAGGGGAAAATAAACAATCACCAAATATAACCCAAAATATCCCAATTGGCATCATAAGGCTGCAGGAGTTGACCACAAAACATACAAATATAACCTTCTGGCAAGTTGCTGTTTATTTGCTCTGTCCCTCACCCACAGGTGAACCTGTCACACGGGTTCTCATTTGGAGCATCTTGTGTCACCAGCCCCGTCCTGACCTACAGCCAGATCTGGGGGAGGGATTTGTGCCAGTGACAAGCTCCAATTAAAATCTCAGCAGTAAAATATCGAATGTGTCCACGTATTAAAATCACAGGAGGTGATTTTACCTCCCTGCCCCCAGCCTTTACTCAAATTCTCCTTGTTCTCCTCAATGGATTTGTCTTCTCTCATCATAGGTTTTCAAACCACCATTTTTCTGGGAGGGGGAAAAAACCCCAAACCACTTGGTTTTCCTGATTTTCCTCTGTTTACTTTCCATAACTTGAAAAGGTTCTTTGAAGATGTTGACAAAAATAGCTGTTTCTCAATCCATGTAATTTTGGGAAAAGCATCTCTCTTCCTATAAGGTTGGGAGGCTTTTTTTTTCCCCTCCCTCTTCCAACTGGTGTCCTTTTAGCCAGTGATAGCCCTTTCTGGTGTTATTCAGGAGGCAGCTTTGAAAGACATGCTAAATCATACACTGGATTTGTAGCAATAATGTTATTGCACGTGAAACTTCATTTAGAAAGTTATGAAATGCTGGGCTAAACTGCATTTCCTTTTCCTCATGCACTTTGAAAATAACATGAATATGCAATCTCCACAATTTCTTTATGTGCAGAGGGAGATTTTCCAGTAGTTTTGTCCAAATCTGGCTGTAATTTCACGGGTCTGATAGAAAGAACAACTTGTTTGACTGCTGAAATCCAGAGGTCTTTGTAGGAAGATTTAATGCCTTCCTGCTCATGCAAGAAGCAGTTGATATTTCAGAGCATGCATGGAACATTTTCCAAAGCATTTTGACTCCCATTCATCTCCTCTGGTGCAATGTCCCTTATTTCACAAATTGCAGCTTCATTGGAGAAAATTGGTGAGAGATCACCTTGCCTGCTGCATTAAGGATAATAACAACCAAGCCACCCCGGCCCAGGCAGGATTATTTCAGGATGAGTGCTTAAAGTTTGGAAAAGAAATGCAGAGCTGACATCCCGGTTGTGTAACGGAGACAGCTGGAAAAGCAGCATAGTTTCTCTGATAATATGAATGGATTCAAACCAGTGTGTCTGGGTGTTGAACACCCTTCCGACTTGCAGGTTGGTTGTGCCATGAAAACTGTCCTTGAGGTGTTTAAAAAATGCAGGGATTGTCTGTCTTAGAGGCTTGGGGAGTCCACAAATTATTCAGTTCCTCAGCTTCTCTTGCATTTCCCTGTCAGGATGGAGCCCTCTGATCCTTCCTTCTAGTGGTGTTTCAGTCACCTTCAAGGATAGAAACTTCCTTTTGAAGGTCAAGGAAGTATCGATGTGTTGCTGCTGGGGCAAAGATACTTAAGATAATTATGCTCCAGAGAACAGAACTGAGAACATTTCTGGGGGAGAAACCAGCAGAATGCAGTCAAACGAGCTGCTAAATAAGGAAACATCATTAGACAACAGGACTAACCTTGGGTTTGCTGCTTTGCTTTTCATTCCGCACTCTAGAAGGAAATATAAACAGGAAAGAGCAAAGAGCGTCCTGATAGGAGAGGAGAACATCCTTTCGTGTCTGTGCTGTCACCAAGTGGAGACAAGACACAACAAAAAAACGCCCCCTTTAGAAAAGCCCCAAACTGTTCATGAGCCACACACGAAGTTGGGAGCGTTCTGAGGGTGATGCTGCACACAGCCAGCTACCGGCACCCTTCAGGTGTAGGGTGAAGTGAGGCCCTGCTAATGAAAGTCTGCTCTGCAGTTGGATCAAGAATAAGATCTAATCTTCCATCTTTTTAAGTGTCACCAAGTTTTTTTGCTGAATGACAACTTGGCTGTGCGTTGTATGCCTTTCGTGCTCAGAGCAGCTGGCTCTGCAGGAGAGGGGAGCTGCTAATTGAGGCTGGAGCGTGGTGGAGGGCAAAATATTTTGGGAAACATGGCCTGGCAAGGATTCAAGGTCTTCCAACAAGTTGCCATTGACTTCATGTCTGTTGTGTTTACAGGATGACCCGTGTTTCCTCATTCAGTGTAAATTCTAATTTCAAACACAGCTGCCAAGACTGAAAGAATTTGAGGCATGTGCATGCAAATACTGTCATGAAAATAATTTCTCAGATCTATCTAGAGATTGATAAAATAATGATAAAGAATATTATGCATTCAGATTATTAGTAGATGAACATAAATGAAATCTGTGGAGATTCACCTACTGATTCCTCTTCTTTTTTTTTTTGGCTTTGATTTTTAAAATGCACTTATCCATAAACCCTGGGAGCATGCAAATATAATAATGATTACAGCTTGTAAAGAATAAATTAGCAAGAAATTCTTACTCCCCTCTAATTAATTCCTTAATAAATACCGAACCTATAACTGTGTTCTGAAGTCACTTACATTTAAAAGGCAAGCAGCAAATGGAGGCAGTAAGGGAAACCAAAGTTTGGCAGCAGCAGGTGAAGCAAAAGGGGCTGCAGGAGGATGGAACGAGAGGACTTTAAAGACATACCAAATAGGCCATTTATGAATTTGTATTTAATGAATTATTCTCTGCCCTATCCGGTGGTAACTTTTTATGGATAAAGCTACCAGGTGGTTGGAATGCTGAGAACTCAGAGATTTAGCTGTAAATAAATACCATTCCTTTAGATCTCTACTACAGAAAAAAGATTTTTCTGTGTGCAACTCTTATGGATATTGTTTATTGCATGTATTATTGTAATATTCGGAAACACATCAAACTCTATTTTAAGTGATTTTTGGTTTCAATATCTGAAGAAAAAGGTCCTAATTTTGCCTGTGCTTATTAGGGTCTGTATGGCTCAGTTATTTCTTTCTAGATTGAATAGCTCCTCTTCCTCACAGCTGATTATACAGTACATATATTTATAGACAACAATCATCCCCCTTTAGCTTTCCTTTAGCTGTGTGGTGGAAGCCAAGCTCTCTTAGTCTTCTCTAAAACGAGCCAGTTCTGTAATGGCTTCTGAAATCTCTACAGCTCTTTCGAGTTAAATTCACCTCTGAGTACTGGTGACCAGAGTTTTGGATGAGGTGTCAATTCTGGCTCATGTAATTAATCAAAATTCAGGCAGAGATCATCTTCAAAGCCTCCTGTGCCAAGGAAAGGAAATTCTCAGCTTAGTTAGAGATGATGTGGCTGGCAAGCTCATCCAGGCTTATTTTTCCTGTTGTTTTACCTTCACGTTATTATATTCTTGTCATCATCTGATCTAAAGCTTTGCCAATCAGGCTGATTATGCCTGCAGCTGCTGGGGCTGTTTCTCCTTCTCTCCATTTTCTAAACTCCAGATGTTTTAGGTTTTCTTCCAGTAAAGGAACATGTGCCAGGGCCGTTGCTGGAGGAGCTGGCAGGAATATACATTCTGCTTCTGTGCAACTTTCAGTGGATTATCGTTATTTATCCATGCAAGTCACAGGTGTGTAAGCAGGGACGTGTGTTGCTATGTTGTGCCTTAACCTTAAAACTCTGTGTGTTATGGAGGGAGCAGAGAGACTTCAAGGTCCTAATCTTGATAAATTTAGAGATATAAAAAGTTTTTAATATAAGAAAGCCAAAAGTTCTGTGCTGTTGACATGAATTAAATAACCAGTCTACAAAATCCTCCCAAAAACCCAACTAGTCACGAAGAAAACCATTCCAAAACAGTGGAGTTCTGCCAAAAACATGCTCAGCTGCTGAAGTAGTTCCTAAAACAGTAAATACATGGCCATAAATTTGTTGATATTCCTTTAGATGCATCCAGTTTATGCTATGTGAATAGAAAAAGACTTTTATAGAAGTTTATAATACAATATGGCCCTTTTTGGTCAGGTATTTAATCATCATAATCACACACGACTATGAGTTTTGATTTGAAAGTAGAAGTTTCTTGATAGAAGTTGGTTGGTTGGTTGGTTTTTTAATCTGCTGCTTAAAACTTCAGTTCACTGTACTTTTCCTTGTGACTCCAAAGCTGCAAATTGCCAGGTTATTCTCAGTTATATGAATAAAAATCAGTCAAGTACCATTATGAAGACTGCCTACAATATACTTTTGTATTTTCTTCTGAAGCAGGTCCTCCCCCAGCTCTTTTCCTTTTTGAACATGGATGCACCTCCTCAACCCTCCTTTTCCTCCTGTTGTTACCCAGTTGTGCAAGTGGGACGAGCAGCAGAGCGAGAGGAATTTTAGCTGAACCAAACCAGTTCCAACCAGGTACCTTCGAGGTGCTCGTGCCCATTAAACTCCCACTGACACATGCAAGGAAACCAAGTTGTTTGGATGAGAAACTTCTAGTGTTGAGTGTGTTTGTGTTGCAGGCTTTGCTGGAAAGGCAGAGCACTTGTAGGTAAAGCCAGATGAAAAGGTGGTAGCTGGGTAAGGGGATGGCACAGTAATGGATGTGGGACTAGGATACGGAGTTACTTATCCAGCTTTGCCACTGTTTTCCTCTGTCCTGGTAGGGGATTACTTCCCAAACCCATTGCTCATTTCATCCTCTGATTCTCTTGTGTATTTAGGCTAAAGAGGGGACAGATTGAAGTCTTACTGCTATGGAAATTTTCCATTTTTCCAGCATTACTTCTAACACCTGAGATGATTCCTGATCACACACCCTTTGGTGTGTCCTTTTCCTGCTTCCTGACTATTTCCTTGCACTAAGATTTGCATTGTTAAATCTTTGTACCAGTTGCTATACTGCTTTGCCACAGCATCTGTAAATCCAAGGAAATGAAATTTTCCTTAATGAAGCAGCAAAGAACTATATGTGTAGTTGCAGAAGAATTGTTTCGCTTTCATTATTAAAAGGGTACTTAGTAGGAAAATTTCCTCTCAATTTTTCCCTAGTAGCCCATTGTTTTATGCTTTATATAAACTGCAGGCTATTTTCCCTGTGCTAGAAAATGTTGCTGTTTCTATGACTGTTTTTTTTTCAGTTTGGGGCTTACTCTTCTATAGGAGTGCTTCCTGTAAGGGCCTTTCAGTAGGAATGTCAGGTAAATTTGCTTGCAGGTTCATCTTGAAGTGCCAAGGAACCTTGCCAGGTTTTCAGAGCTTGTTCCCAGAGCAGCTGAGTCAAATCATTAGCCCTGGTTCTTTGTCTTGCTGAGGTGCTCCAACTCTCTTTGAATTCAGAACAGTTAGTGACCACCTGATAAAGCTTAACTCAGGGTCAATTTTGCAGATAAGTAAATTCGGGTAGCAAAAAGTCATTCTGTTCTCATTCTACTCAAGTGATTGTTTTTGAAAAATTACCGTTCCCTGTGATATCAAGCCTGTTAGCTTTGTCTGTTTGTTAGAAATGCTAGTCCAGACCTAGGGAGCCGTGTGGTCAAATCAGTGTTTAAAACCATCCCTTCTTGTTTTCTGAGCTGCTGTGCTGTGTAAGAGGAGCACAGTTGTTTTTCCTCCCATCTCCATCACTCACTGCCTCAGGGGGTGTCTTTGTCACCACAGGTAACAGAAGAAATGGCAGGAATGCCTCCACCCGCTCCATGGGGGGCTGTAGCACCGATGATAACCAGCTCCGCACTTCCACTCCTGGACCCTTCTCTCTGGGGATTTGTGAATTCCCCTGAGGGTGGTGAAACGTGCCCAGGCTTATGCTTGGAACGGGTCTGAAGTGGATGGGGCTGCAGTGTTTTTTTTTTTTCTGCCAGAGTTTATTGGTGTGAGACACAGATCAGTAATTGTTGGGTCAGAAGGACCTTTTGCGTTGTGTGTGTGTGTGTGTGTGTGTGGAGGGCCGAGCCGACCCTGGCGGCGCTGCGGTGCCGCCGTGTCCCTCACGGCAGCCCCTGGAGCCCACACGGGGCAGCCCCGCAGCAGCTGCCGCTCCAAGGCAGCGGGAAAACTTCCCCCCCCACAGCTCCTGGAGCCCCTCAGCGGCCTCAGCCCGGCAGGGACGGCGGCAACACCGCCCCCCGCCCTGCCCTGGAGCCCCGGGGTGGCCGCTGGGTCAGAGGGGGCCCGGGGGTGTCCCCGGGGAGCGGAGCGGATCGGAGCAAAGGCGTGTGCTCCCCACGCGGTGCCGGCCCTGCCATCGGGACACCGAGAGCTGCTGTGCCACGAGGTGCCAGTGGGAGCTGTGTGACCTGTCTGCCCTCTTTGTCCTTCTTCTCTCTTCCTGTCCCTCTGCTTCTCTTTCTCTGCTCCTTTCTTGATGTTCTGGGTAGGCTGAAGCTGAGGGATTGGATTTGGCCTGGGTGTTGTGGATTAGTCTGTGCTGGGTGGGTTCTGTGGTGGAATACTTTGTCTGGATTGTGTGGTGCCCTCTGGAACTTTTGCCGAGTTCCCTTATTCACCTCTTGGGAACAAGCGTGTAGCTTATTCTCTTGATGCACTCTCAAAGTGTAACAGAACCCTATATTTATTTTTTTTTAAAGTAAAACTCCTGGCTGAGCCTGGGTATTACAACTGGCCAGAAAGGAAGAACTTGATAAATAAGTGATTTTGAGTGAAGAAGGGGAGACAGCAGAGTGTTTTCTGTCCCTCGTCCCTCAGCAACCAGCTGTGCCTCTCACCCAGTTTTGCCTTTAGTGTGCCGCAGTGGTGGATTTTTTGGGGGGCTTTGGGTTTTTAATAGATGCTTAGAAGGCAGAGAATTCAGAAGCCACTTTACCAATAAAATTCTGTGTGTTCAACTGACCCTTTTAGAAGTCAATGGCTACTCCAGAAATAAGAGTTTAACCCGAGCATTTGTTCCATTATTCGAGTGCCTTCTTGCTGCTTTATCCGCCTGTGAGTAGAGCAGCACCTGCGAGGAGCTACAAGAGGTCTGGTGGCTTTGGGCAGCTCGGTGAGTTTTAGCATTTATGATATAATTTTTAATGGGCTGTTGAAAAGAGTAGGTGGGAAGGTAACAAATTATTTTGAACTCTTGAAGAACCGTTTGTAGAAAAAGACTTTGCTGTTGTTGAGGAGAGTTTTGCTGTTGACTCGAGGATGTACAAGAGGCTCTGCTGCTGGTTTATTGATGGAGCCCATGATTTTGAGGCCTGATAATTGAGTTGTGTGCTGGCAGGAGGAAGCATGGAGACGGTTTCCTCAGGGAAACTGTCTCTTCCCAGTGGGATGCAGCTTATGAATTATATAATGGGACTTTTGGGGGAGCACAACAGTACCTGAGCTCAGCTCCAATTAAAGTCATTGAGGGCCTTGCTATTTCTGCTTTTAGCTCTTGATGCAGGTTTCTGCTAAATCAGCCTCGCCAGTCCTCCACGGTTTTCCCTTGGGAAGAGGAGACAAATTGCTGTGTCTCATTCAATTTATTCTTAATGATAATGGGGAAAAATAGGTATGTTTTCAGCAGGGGGGTGACACATGACATGTCCCAGCTGTGGAGGTACTCTTTCTGAACTGGCACTGAACTGGCACTCTCACTGCAGAGAACTTCATCCTGGAGTTAATCCAAGTGTGGCTGATGGGTCACTACACTGCCAAAATCTCCAAAACCCAGATGAGCTGTATTCCATAAATGGCTGTAAATTGCAGAGTTTGCATGTGGATTTGCTGTGAACCTACAGGGCCAAATAGTTCTTAAGCATAACTTGTAATTTCTTCATAGTTCTTCACAGAAAAGGTGATTAGGTGTTGGAAGGGGCTGCCTGTGGAGGTGGTGGAGTCACTGTCCCTGGTGGTGTTTGAGGAAAGACTGGATGTGGCACTGAGTGCCATGAACTCGTTCACACAGTGGTGTTGGATCACAGATTGGACTCCATCTCAGAGGTCTTTTCCAGCCCAGTTGATTCTGTGATTTTGTAATTGTTCCCTGTCTGATTCAAATGTTGATCTTAATATTTTCTTTATAACATGTTGTAAGGATATTAGTCACATGGCTTTATTTTAAATAACCTCTTTAAAATGCAAAATAAAAATAAGAGTAACACAGAACTGCATAAGTTTTTATTTCCAGAGATATTCCGTGCTGTCATGTTCAGAAAACAATAAAATGGAGTATTTCTGTATTAAAGAACCATTTCATTATGATTAACTATTCCCAACAGAAGCTGTTGTTTGACTCTCTGTTTGAAGTTTGTTTCAGCAAATTGGCTTTTTCCCTTTGACAACTTTGCCCAGATATTGCCATCCAGTAGCACCAAATGGTGCTTGTTTACCAAACTGGCTTAGTTTTCCAGAGTTTATTTTGCTAGCACTGTATGAGGCAAACTTTGAAGGCAAACTTTGTGTCTTCTAGTAGACTGACTGGTATATTTAGCAGATTTAGATAAGCTTTCAGACACAAGTTTTCAGGTTTCAGGTTCTTGTTCAGACTGGAAATGAGGAGCCACATGTCTGGCAGCTGAGTGGAAAATGAGTTTACAGAGTATAATTAGTTGTGCATCAGTTAAACCATGTCCTTAACTGGCAGTGGCTGGCAGCTGTGCTCCACAGTGGCCAGCAGCATGTGGCAGCACACTGGGGGGAAAAAAAGACTTTCCAGCCAGAAGGGACATGGAAATGGAGGCTGAACAGAGCAATATGTGACTTCCCAGCCGCAGTGAGCACTCGGAGCAGAGTGAAATTGTTTTTCTTAGGGATGTATATAAAGTAGTTGGCTCTCTGGACCAACTAACCCGTGCAGCTGGTGCAATGCACACCCACTTTTCCTGGTCTCCTTGACATAGTTGTGTGGAATTCTGTAGGGCAGTTGAACCAGCTCCCAGCCCCCCATGCTGCCGATTGCTCTTCGGGATCGATGAGGAACCCTGCTCTGGAGCTGGGGTTATGTCACAAGCAAGTTCCCAAGGTGCTCTGACTCACTTGGCATCATTTTGGGCAGTTTAAAATAGCAGTGAGCCAGATCCTCAGCTGGTATAAATTGGTGTTACTATATTAAATTCAGATGGGCCTAATTATAAGTGCTCGAGGAGTCACTGAGGGTTGCACAATCTCTTGCCTTTGTGAGTGTGTGCTCACCCATAAAAGTGAGATTGCACAATGCACCCTCTGTGAATGCATCTCTGTCCCAGCTGCTAATGGAAAACAAACATGGTGGGATTAATAACTCACTTCTCCAGGATTTCTGTATCATAAGTGATTGGAGGGATCCACCACTTGCATTAAGACATGTTACCCTATTGCAAGATTACTAAATCCCAACAGCAGTGACTGGAGGTCTCTGAACAGGGCAAAGTTGGACTTGCAGAAGGTTTGGTGGTTTTTATTTTTATTTTTTTTTCTCAGTTGCTATGGCTTCTGTGCCTCCTGCACAGAGTGCAGTCTCCGGGCCTGCCTGGAGGAAGTCCTTAGCAAAATTCCAGTTGACTTAGGTGGAGGAGGGCTTGGGCTGTTTTGCTGCACAGGAAAAGGGGCATATTTCCAGCCACTCTCCAAGTGTGTTTTCCCTTTACAGGAATCTGCCCCTGGTTTGCAGTAGGGAAATAGGAAACGGTATTTTCTCTCATTTGAGAGGAAGTTGAGCTCTGTTCTCCTAATTAGTTGTTTGAAAGATGAAAGCAAATGCCCGGGGTGAGAGAATTCCAGGAGGTTTTTTCAAACCAAAGAGCTCCTAAGAAATGGCACATTAGGAATTCTGATTTATCCAAGCCCCACCAAATGCTGCCTGCAGAGGTGCTTACGTGGATGCAGATCCTGCTCGTCTTATTTTAGAGCACAGGCTGCAGTGCCTGTCAGGCTCTTGCTTATAGAGACCTGAACCTATGGATCAAATGTGCTTGTGGAAGCTGGACCATTCCTTGCTTATTCCATTTCTGCACGTGGCTTGGTGGCACGAAAGCAGCTTGAAAGTAGTAGCCAAAACTCCAAAACAGCTCTATCCCTCATCCCCCTCCAGCCAGGAGGATGCAGAGCTGAGCAGGGTTGTTCTGATTCCTTGACTGTCCCTGGGAATGCTGGTCATTGCCTTTTCCTTTCTTGTGTCTCTTCTTAATGTGTGTTATTCTGTTTAAAAGGGCCCTTTTATGTTTGTGTTATGGGAGGTCTAGTTTTTAAAGTGAATAACTTAATTCAGTTTGCTTTTTTTTTTAAAAAGGTAAAATACCAGACCAATCCAATAAAAAACCCCCAACCTTCCCCCCCAAAAACCCCCAAACCAAGCAAACAAACCAACCAAAAAAGCTTATGACATTCACTGTGTGTGGCTCAGCATCTTCGTGTAAGATCTGTTTTTCTTCAGCATATTTAATTTCCCTCATGTGTTTGCTGTTAAAACCTTTATTTTTAGGGCTCTTTAGTCCTTTCAGTCACCAAAATCTGATTTTTATGACACGGTCTGCATGTGCCTGCAGCTCCTGTAGAACATTTCACAGTGGGCTGGCGACCATTTCAGAGCGTGAGTGTTATTTGTTGTGGTAAATATAAGCCCTGCTTCCTGCCTTAGTTCTTGCTCTGAGTGTGACAAACCCACATTTAGCTCTGCCATGTTCTGTGGTTTTCATTCCTGCCGGGATCTAAATGGCCACATGGATTAACTCAAAGATAAGCCCTGCAGTGTTTCATTGCTTTATTTCGAGTTGCACCTGCTGCCTTACCGGCACACGAAGCTACTGGAGGTGGAGATGTGGCTCGGGCTAGATTTCTGAATTAAAATCCATGGAGACGTATTTGCACTACTCAGAGGTGGCTGGGGCTCAAGGCATCAACTCTACTGCAAGAGGAATGATAGGAATGTAGGAATGTTATTGTTAAACCCAGGCAAAGACCTGTGGCTGGTGAAAATCAGCATTGCTTTTTCACCAGCGCAGTTGTTTCCCTCCGGTGAGGAGGTGGCCACCTCCGGGTCTGGGAGTCACACTGGGAGATGCACACTCAGGGCTCGCTTCGTCTACAATGTTTAGGCATTTCTTGTGCAGTTGTTTAATTCAGTAGTGAGAGATCACCGGACTTTGGTGCGTTAAACTCCTGGTGCCAGTGGTGGGGCAGGGTAAGAATAACGGAGTTGAGAGCTGGAAGAGAGATCAGCTTCCACCTGGGCCTGAACATTGGATTCCCAAACCGTGAGGTGCTCCTGAGCTGGAACAGGGACAGCTGTAGGCAAGTTTTTAGGTACAGTGATCAGCTATCCCTGTGAGAGGCTCCAGGGCTGTCAGAAGAGTCCCTGTGTCCATGTGCCCTCTGTAGTGCTGTTTCCTAGAGAGGTTTACAAAATATCACCTTTTATGACCCTGTTGATACTTTCTAATCTCGGCAAGTTTGATTACCGGTGTCCTCTTCTGGGCAAGCGAGAACAAACAGTAACAATCTCAAAGGTTTCCCCTCTACAGGCTACTTGAAGACGGGGAAAAGGTGCTCATGGAGTTCAGGAAATACTAGAACAGTAGGGAATTGGAATTGCTGTGGGGGACAGGGGAGAATGGGATGAATGTACAGTCACGTGAATATTTTGTTGGTAGAGCTTGCATCTTGACTGACAACAAAGGTCTGCAAGGGCTATGCAGAAATGTCTCCCTTAACATGGAAAAAACCACTAAGGATCCAAAGTAATACGTGGCAAAGTAACATGTCCATGAATGATTCTTTTTTCTTTTCCTCTTTTAATTTTAGAGAGAAGGAGCAGTGGCTCTGTCCAGCACAGAGATTTCAAATTCCCCACACAGTATTTGCAATTACTTATTTCAGACTATATTTAGTCTGTCATTGAGCCACTCTAACACAGGTTATTAGTCCAAATGCTGGTGTAAGTGAGGCAGAGAGTTTTAAGATGTGCTTTAAGACAGTCAAGTAATGCTAAACAAGGTCAGCTCTCTTGCTGTCCTTGCAGGACAGTTGGTGTTGCTCCTGGCAAAGCACGAGTGGTGCTGTGGGGACGTCAGTGCTTCCAAGGGATCCGGCAGCCAGGAATAGCACTGCTCCCATCTCCAGCATCCTTCCTCATTGCAAATGCTGAAATCAGGGAAAGGAGGTTCTTCATGTTACACGTGTGTAGGGGAGGGGAGGGATCTGCCCGACAGCAGCTGCCATTAAGTGCCAGTTTTATTCCAGTGGTACAACCCATAACTCAAGGGTAACCCATGGACTATGGAATGCTTGTCAAAAGTACATGTTTTTTACTGAGCAGCAGCCACTGGAACAGCTGGAACCTGCGATCTTCATAGATACAACACTTCTTGGGCTTCATGTGCACCTCTGAAAATGTTCTGGCAATAATGAAGTAGGTTTTCCGTTGCAGAGGCAGGGTTCTCTGTTAGTCATGATGGCCTTTTCACACTGTGACTAGCATTAAATGCTAAAATTGTATTAAAAAGATTAAGACCAAAGCACAGCAGCTGCTATTTAGTGAGGCAGGAGATCAGATTGGCTCCTATATAATCTATATATCAAAAGGGACCTGGAGAGCGTTGCTGTTGGAATCACTTAAGTGCACCAGAGCTCTCCTGGAAGCTGATCCCAGTTTGGACAAGAATCATTGCAAACTGCCAGATGTGGGAAGTGGGACGCTGATAACACAACGAGGCTCTTGGAAAAATGTCATAATTATTTGTATTGCAATTTTTTCCTTCCAGGAGACCGAGCTGCTGGATATCAGCCTTGTCAAAGACGCCAGATGTGGAAAACATGCCAGAGCTCCCAAGGTAGGAATTCTTGCTGCGTGCTTCCATGTTACGTTGGTGACCTAGGTAAAAAGAGGAAAGTAATGACATGCAAGACCTTAAAAAAAGAAGAAAATGTCCTTAACTAAGAAGTAGTATTTTGCCTTTTCTTCGTGTAACATGGTTTCTGATGAGAAGGGTTGGGACTGTTGAGCTCTTGTTGTTGGATTCTGTATGGAAAATGTTGCCAGGGAACAAAAATCCTGGTTCACCGGGGTACACTTACAAGTTGTTGGTTTCCCTGACGGGAAGGAGCTGATATTTGTTTAGGTCCCTGTTGTATTTTGTGCTGCTGATTTCCCTCTTTTCCTCTTGAGGCCAGAAGGAGGTTTTTGGTTCTTTTTAAGCTGCCATCAGAGAGGTTGGGATGGCAGCTCCCTTCAGCTTTGCCCTGATGTA
The DNA here is from genome assembly GCA_013397135.1 of Pachyramphus minor. Classification (NCBI taxonomy): domain Eukaryota; kingdom Metazoa; phylum Chordata; class Aves; order Passeriformes; family Tyrannidae; genus Pachyramphus; species Pachyramphus minor. The sequence continues at coordinate 269,598 of VYXB01003410.1, read as the reverse complement.
TTTCCCACCCCTTTGCAGTCTCTACAGACAGGAGGCTGTAGATGTTCTCTCTAGTGGTTTTGTTTGGACAGACACTACATATCAGAGAAAAAAACCAAAGCACTCAGCTCTAGAAGCAACATAGTGCCTCAGGGAATCCCAGGAGTGCTGGGGGGGGAAAAAAAGGAACCTCCTCTGGGGCTTCAAAGCATGGCCCTGCTGCTGCTGAGCTGGGGCTGAACATCCCAAAGCAATCATTCTTCTCCCCTCATCCTGAGGGAGGAAAATGGCCGTGCCTTCCCGGGAAGCACACATGGCACAGCCCCACAGGCTGCTCGGCCCCCTGAGGGGCAGGAGCTGGGAATGGAAAAGGTTGTCTCTCAGTGCCAGGATGCACTTGTAGTGATCTGCGAACAGACTATTCACATTTGGTTTTCAAAGCTTCCCATGCAGTGCTGGCAGCATTTTAAAGGCTGAGTTATAATTGAAATGCAGCAGAAGTACTTTGTGACATGCACATTAATACCAAATGAGTGCACCATGATTAATGGCTCTATGATGAATAGCAATAAAGTATTAACAATGTCTAGGACATTATTTTAAAATGCTACCCGCTTTGCAGAGGACATTCATGTGCTTCTAACAAAATGTTTTGAGCTAAAATTTATGCACAGCGATTGCCTTGGTGACTTTTATTTATTGGGTTACATAAAGGCTGTTTTTGTTACAGCATGTTACGGATTTGACAGCGGTGGCATTAAGTGAAGGGTATGAGAAAATCCCCACTCTTTAGGGTGGTGAAATGCACCACCTGTGTGAATGAGTTTGCTTTTTGTCATGGATCTGTGTGTGGGCAGAAGGAAAACGGCACCTGGGTTGGCTGGTGAGGGGATCTTGCAAATAGTTGCAAAAAAAAAAAAAAAAAAAGCAGCCCATTTTGGGGCCATATAAGNCTCATTTTGGGGCCATATAAGTTTTGCTTTGACCTTTTTTGCTGTGGGGCTGAGCAAAGGAGTGTCGACTGCAGCTGAGGGAATGTCACAGAAGCCCTGTTTGTGTCACTTCCACAGAGGATCTAAAACTAATATAACAGCAGGAAGGCTTGGCTTGGAGTCAAGCAGCAGCTTGTGATTGCCCAGAGGTTTCTAGTAAAACCCCTGGAATACTGGCTGTGTATGGAGGATACTCACCAAAGGTCCCAGCTTCTCAGAGGCTCTTTTCCACAGCTCTCCTTCCAGGTGGGGAAGCAACCTTTCAGAACACTAAAAGTAGATTTCATCAGTGGGTTGTCATTAAAAACTTCAGTTCATGGGACTCTCTAAACCTCATTTAGTGTATTTCTGACCTACTGCTGCCTTTGGATAAAAATAAGTGTCTTTTTAAGTAAGCCTTGACTTAAATAAAAAAGAGCAATTCCTTTTTATTTTTATAATAAACTCAATTTCAGTGTCGTTAACAACACCCATAGTAAGGTTCCAAAACCCATTGTGCTGCTACACAAGACCATCAGCAAGCAGTGATTTTAGAGGACTACAGGCAGCCCTAGTTACAAAAAAACAGTCTGTTCTCATGCTGCATTCAGTGTAGCTTCCTAATTTCTCTAAAAGACAAAGAAACACAAAGGGTGTCTCAGTTTCTCCTTCAGCCTTGTTGGTTGACATTCACTTCTCACAGCATTTCTCCAGAAGTCCAGACACGCGTATTTTGTGACTGTGGTTGCATCTTTCTGGGTTTCTCATCCAGCAGGTCTGGTTATTTTCTCCATTCCCTCCTAGGAATAGCCTAAAAGTTTAGCCTTAAAAGTTCCCTTGCAGACATAGAATTGTCTTAATTAATCCTTTAAGAAGTGTCTTAAGCTTTAATCCCAGAATTGTCACGTTAAGGTAGCAGGAGGAATGGGCTGAGATCACCTCAAGGGTTGAGCTCGGGCTGCAGCTGTGCAGGCACTCAGAGTGCAAAACCCCATCTCCTCCTCCAGCTTCTGGTTTGGGATGATTATTAGAGTCTCCTGAAGGCTCTCTCCTACTCTTTCTATTCCCTGGAGGCTTAAGAGGAGAGCACCAGAACTACTGTTAGGTGAGGGAGTAGCTCAGACAGGCACCTGCCAAGGAAAGACCTTCCTGAGGACCTCAGGGGCAGTTGTGCACAAGACCTGGCTGCAGATACACAGAATATCCCAGCAGCAGACCATGGTCCCAGAGCCAAGGCCACGCTCTTATCAGCTGCTGGTGTCTGTGCTCCCACACCTGGGGGCACTGGGACCCAGTGTTACCCCGTGGACAGGAACTTGGCTTTCTAACTGTGTTCTGTAGTGGGCACCAGATCACTTGATGCCTGGGAGGTGAAAAGCTTGTCCTCCAATCCCAGATCAATCAGCAGCGCCCTGGGGTGACCCTGTGTCTGGGAGGAGCTTCAGCATCCCCTTCTCTTTGCACGTTGTCAGGGATGGCTCCTGCTGGCTCCCTTCAGCTGCTATTTTCAGAAGCAGTAACAGAGTTTGCTGTCTCAATGCAATATACATGGAAAGGCTTATTCCTTGGAATGAAGGCAAATCTCAGGCAGCACAGGGCACTGCAGCAGATCTCTACACGAGAAGAAAAATTAAAGTAATGCTCTGAGGAGAATGAGAAAAAACACTTTAATTGTGTGTGTTAGGAGAAAGGGCCTGAATTCAAAATACAATGAAATTATACAGAAGTGATGGAGTTATAAAATGATTATTGGGACTTTGCCCTTTTAGTTTGCTTTAGAATCAGATAGGAAAGGGAGCAAGAGGAATTTTGAGAGCGGGAGATTATTATGCAGTTAATTTTTCCCTCAGAAGACGTGAGTGCCCATAATTCCAGCCATGGCATGTGCTGCTCTCAGGGACTCGGAGCTGTGTCAGCTGTGGTGCAGCTTCAGGGTGCTCAGGGCTCACACTTGTGATTTGAAATGCTGAAAGGATGCGAAAATCAAGCGTTGTGCTGAAGCAACGATTTGTTTCCCTTTATTCACACCTTACCTGGAGCTCGGTGTTGATGTGCAGACCCAGAGACGTCTTTCCCTTTGTAAAATTCTGTGTTGAGATCTGCAAAATACAATAAAATAAAATAAACATGTGCTTTTGTACAACGACGTGTGGAAATAGCTCTGGATGTTCACACACCTTCTGCAAATCGTGGAAGTGCCACTCAAAAGAGGGTCCCTGCTCTTTAGAGGGAGTCATAGCTAAGAATGTCAGGCACTGAATCCTGAGGAAGGGTCAGGTGGTGAAAATTTGGCAGCTGCAAGCTCACAGGACGAGGGAATTCACACTTCTTACCATCTTGTATTTACTTTAGCCAACAACAGTTTCTATGGAAACTAAAATCTTAAGGCAAATGTGTGAGTGTTTTTACTAGGGAGAAGAAATATCAGGATGAGTTGAGAGGGGATGAGGAAATAACCCCATGGCAAATGCTCATATTGGAAACTTTTGATGCATTTGATCAGCCTGTTTCCCCTCGGCATCCTGTTTCCCCCTCATAAATCATGCAGCAGGAAATGAATTTCTTTAAATAACATATACTGGGAGACCTGTAGGAGATGAAATTATGAATGATGGAATGATTCTCATGCCCAAATGTGTTTAGAGAGCAGTCCCCAATTTTAAAAAAGCTCCTGGCTCCCCTGCCCCAAATTTTCTCACTTCAATGAGCCAAGCTCTGCTGAGGAAAAATAATTCAGCTGTTTGAATGTCAGAAATTTGCCAAGACCCCACCTATTATTAATATCATCACCAGCATTTCTCTATTTAATGGGTTTTCTTGAAATACTCAAGTAGAGAGAGATGATTTTGGGTCTGTTTCAGCTGTAGCTGAAGAACTGCTGTGGAAGGTTTGCTTTTTTCTAACGTATCTATAGAGGAAAATCAGCATCTCCTGAACTAGGTGGGCTCAGAAACTAAAAGCAAAGCTAACAAGGAAAGAACCCTTGGTTGATTTGCTTCTGAATTAGGCTCTAATTGCTAATTTATGAGCCCAGTGACTACAGCCTGTCACAGTAAACCTAAATCAATCACTTGATTTCCTTGTGGCATCCGAACTTGCCTTTTTGCTGGCAGCCCATGATTTTTATGGTCAGGTTGTTTGTTTTTCTTTTATCAAGAGAACAAAAGAGGCCTCCATCACTTCTGAAAGATTTGAAAGGACCCAATTCTTCTCTTTATGATAAAGTCTGTGCAGGGACACACATTGTGTTTAGTGACTGTGATTAGGCTGCCTGTGGGAAATGGCAGATTTTATTTTTACTTTTTGATCCACTCAGTGAATTCCCTGGAAAAGCCAGCAGTGTACATGGATCAGGCAGCAGAGCAACACACCTGCTGCCCTTTGCAGCACCAACTTCTGGGGCTCTGCCTGTCTCAAACGCTGCTTTTGATGTTATTTTTAATCTCCTGATAAATGCAAGCTGCTTTCCTTTCAACAACCTTGATGCTAAATTAGAAACTCTAATGTAAATTATGCCTAAGCAATGTTCTATTTCTGCCAAAATAAGAAATAAAAACGGAATGTGCACCCAGCTCACCTTCTTCCCACTCACCTTGGGGAGTGACAGCCACAAACAGCCGCCCCAAACTTGTTTGTTCTTTTACATAACTGCTTTTTTTTTTTGGAAATAACGATGAAGTTACGTAAACATTTGTTCCAGGTTGAGTTTTACTTTATTAAGGAAGGTTAAAATTAAGTTATTTGGATGGTACATGGCCAGTGTGGTCACAGTGGTAAAGATGGGGAAGTGCAAGTAGTTGAAGTTCCCAGAGCGTGGGAGTTGTGGTCACTGAGAGTGAGGGGGTTTGGGCCTTGGACCATCCTTGAGGGTGGGATGAGTTTGCTCTGCCCTTCTCTGCCCACTTCCCTGCAGCTTGGAATCACCTCTTCTCCAGGCTGACCTGGCTCCTAATGGCACCCAGCAGCTTTTGCTCTTCCAAATTTTCCCCACCAGGGCAGGATTTATTCTGAAAAGGTCTCCCTGCTCCCATAGTAAAGCCCTGTGGCTTATTCAGGAGTCAAAGGAAGGTTCTGCATGGCCAAGGGGCTGGAGCTTGGGTTTTGTTGTTAATTTTCTTTTCTAAACCTGTTGAAGGTTGACTTCTTTGGGAAGAGTCTCTGTCCAAAGAGAGCTGTTGGTGCTGCTATCCGGGGAGCCTGGAGAGCGGCTCTTCACTCCTCCATCACCTAGAGAAATGTTGTCATCAGGAACAGTATCCCTGCTATTCTGGAAGCAAAGCAGGGCTTCCTGGAAGCTCGGTGGCCGTTCTCTCCCTGCCCTACCAGGTCCCAAGCACACTGCCTTGTTCAGCCCAGGGGATGAGCTCGAACATTCCCCATGTGGGCTTTGCAGCCTGCAGGGATTCCTTGGCTGCCCCAGAGCACTGTTCCCTTGGCTGCTCGTGCCTGAGGCTGAGGCACCTCAGAAATGACCGGCAGCCCTGTGCACCACCAGAATGGCCCAAACTGGGGACTTAATTTACAACCCCCTAGTGCTGAGGGAGCCTGGGACCTTTTCAGAGGAGTCATCCCTTGTATAACTTAACTCTGTCTGGGCAGTTCATCAGAATCACCATTTACCAGCGTTCAGGGCAAGAAAGCACAGGGGTTTTTTCAAAGGCTTTCACTATGAATCATTGCCAGAAAAATGTAATTATTTTCTTTCCCTGCTTGCTGACAGTTTCAGTGAGCTTTCCATGCTGGCTGGCTCTGTGCTTTTCTGTGTTACATTTATAAACCACACGTCTCCTTTCTGTTCACCAACGTTTGCAGTGCAGTGTGCAACGAGAAACATCCTGCTCTAAGAAGCACAGAGGCATGTTCTAACTGTGATTTCCAAACCTGACATTTAAATTGGAAAAGGTGGGCACTGCTCAATTAAATATGTGGTATTTGAGTTCCTGAGAACACCAGAGAGCATCAGTGAAGCTGTGCTTCAAATGCTGCTGCTGCAGATGCTGCTGAATAAACCTGCACACGTGCATACATTTATTTTCCTTTCCTTTGTCTCCTCTGGTGTGACTTTTTGTGTGACTTCGAAGAGAGGTTGACAGAGACAGCTTTGTGTGCTCTCAGGCACACATAATACTCCAAAACTGTATTAAATCCATCCACAAGCTATTTCTGGGAGCTTCCAGGGGATTAAAGCAGCACACTGGAGGGCAGGGACTCATCACTTCACCGAGCTGTGCTTCGTGCAGGTGGGAAGCTCGGTGCTCTGGTGGTATTTCCTACCATAGCAGAGTTCTTTGGAATTCCCTCCACGCTGCTCTGGCTAGGCACAAGAATTAAGAACCATGGGGATGATCTGAAGTTATTTTGGGGGGGTTTTTAGCAATGCTGAGGTGTTAATATTGCCTATCAATGTCTAATAGTATCTGTTTTGTTACCTTGCACCCCCTGTGTGTTCACATCCACCTTTTGACTTGCACTAAGATCACAAAATTTTGGGAAAGTACAACCCTTTTTTCCCTGGTGTTGCTTCAGTATCAGTCCTGTTTCATCAATAGAGCTCCTAAGTGCAACACTAATGCAAATACTAATAGATCAGATGTTTCTATCCATAAAAATAAGGAATGCTACATTGTTTGTGTCATGAACACTTGGTCTGGAAAGGATTTCAAATTTTTTCATGGGGAAAAAGTAAAGGTAGTAAATAACTGGTCTTTCCTTTGGAGTGGTAATCTCCACCTAGAAATATTTTATAAATATTAAAGTATATATTTTATATATTAATAATATATCTGTGTTACTCCTGCGGGACAGAAATCATTTTAGGGGCTGTGTAAGCAAGCAGGTGAATTAAACATTTCCCCAACTTGGCCCATCTGGAGTATGAACTTACCTTCATACCCCTGAAGTGTAGATTGAATTAGTGACCAGCTTAAAATGTCAGGAATCCCTCTGAATTACTGGCAGCTCTGGGACTGTGGAGTGTCCTAGAGAGGGGCTGATTCAATGCTGATCTTTCCCTGAGGTTCAGCTCGGGTTTTGGTTGGTGCAACACTCCTGAGTTGTGCAACAGAGAAAAAAACCTGAGTGTGTGTCTGTTAAGTGCAGCAATCTATTAAAATGCAGGGTTTTCTCTTTTAGAGACATATTCTACATGGTTTAGGTTTGTGAGATTCTGAGTTACATTGGGGAATTCGGATAAAAACCCAATTCCCTTAGTCTGGAGGAGAAATTCTCCTGGCTGGAAGTTCTGAGGGAGTTCTTTGCTATGATGTTTTGCAGTATCCTGTTTCATTGTTGTTTTTCAGAATTAGAATGAGCTGGCCAAGGTGTGATTTAGAGTCAGGCCCAGATGGTAGCTGATATTTTCCCACCCTGTTGTGCACTACCTTTGCATCTGGGATTATTCCTATCAAGGGAGACTGATTCCCAGATACTAGACTTCCCATGGTGGTTAATTATCATAACACCCATTAAAAAAATGTCTTTTCCTTATTTCCAGGGAAATCCTAAAGCAAGTGTCAGTACAACTTGCAAATACTAATATATCATAACCTGTGTTGTTTTGAATTTGGATTTTATTTTTTTCTTTCAAGAAATTTATATCCAGTCCAGGTCCTAAGACAGCTTTACTGCAGCTGGTAAAGACTTGGGTTATTTTTAAAAGGCTTTTTTGTTCTTATTGCTGCTCAGAGAGAACCTCCTTCCTCCAAGATTAATGAAAGACATTTAAAGCAGTCTCTGTGAGAAACTGTGTGCCGGAGTTGGGAATGTTTAGTGTAAATGGCCTCCAAATGGTGTTTGCTGATGAAGTGGCAGAGGCAGAGCAGTGGTGCCAGGTGAGGTCACTGCACAGAGGGACGAGCATCCACATTAATCTGGGTGGCAATAATGGTGGCAATTTGCATGTTTAAAACGCTTAAAAAAAGGACAAAACTGGGCTCAGATAAGTATCTGTAGTAAGTTGTTGGTACAACACTCTAATCCCCAAAATGGTTATTTGGCAATTGGAGTGGGAAAGCAAAGATCTCTTTCTGCCCTTCCTCCCAAAGCTGCTGCTTCCATGCCCGGCAGCTTTTCCCCTTCCTTCATTTGGAAGAATTTGAAAGCTGAGGATTTGAAAGCTCTGCTTAGGTCTGCTCACAGTTTGATGATGCTTGGCTTTTCCCTTCGGTTCCTATTTAGAATGTCTTGTTCTCTGCAAACACAATCACTTGATGTTGCTAATTAAAGTGTTTGCATGTGATAGTTGCAGATTATGTGATTAAAAGAAACCTGTTACTTTGGACAGAGAATTGTCTAAGCTGGATTTACACATCCCATGAAAAGGAAACTTATTGCTGCCTTGTCTGTGTATGGAGCCTGATTCATCCAAGAGTTTGGGAACATGCTCCAGAAGTCTTGTTGGAAGACACCCTGTAGTGACCAAGTATTTGTTTTGCAGATCCAGGAAAGGTGTGATCCCAGAACAAGGGAACTGGGAGACAAAGCATCACTTCAAGAGATTTCTATATGAAGTAGCTCCGAATTAAGATGAGTGATGAGAATGTAGCAGTGTTGTCAGCAGCCTTCCCCTGAGTAGTAACTGTGCCTGTTAGTCATGCAGTTTATCCTGGTGATAAACCCAAAACTATTTGCAAGATTATTTAGAGTGTAAGGAAAAAACTGCATTTTCCTTTACTCTTTGAGCGAATGTCAAACGTGATGTAAAACTGTAAAGTTATTTCAGCTGCTGTTAAATATTAAGGAGATACTTAGAATTCTGCTGTGCTTAGAAACTGGGGGAAAAGACGAGGAGAGACGTTATTTGCATGAAATTTATAGGGTGCTTATCAGTGGGTGACGTGTTTTCCAGTTTCCTTGCTGGAGGAGTGAGCCCACCCCACAGTGAAATAGAGAAATAAATGCTCCTCTGGCTGGGCCTGTGAGCAGAGGCAGCTGAAGGGTAAGGTCGGTGTGCTGCCCTCAGTCCTTTGCTCTCACATCAGTGTGTGATTGCAGTTCTGGGGAGGAGCAGAGGGCAGTGATTTTGTTTGGGTTTAGCAAGCACAAGGCTCAGAAACGTCTGCAGGAAATGAAAAGGCAATCAACAGGCAAATCACCAAAGAAAAGGGATGGAAAAAATAAAAGGAATAATAAAGCTGTATTTCAGTTATTTGTTCTTGAGATGTGCAGCAGGGCTCTCTAAAATCCCCATCACTCTGAGGGAGTTGATTGGCTTCCTTTTAATTTTGCTTCAGATAATAAATTCTTCCCTTGAAAAGCCAACTTGAGTGGGCTCTGCATGTCCAGGATCTCTTTCTTTCCCAAGTTGCTCTCAAGGCTGATTAGTGGATAGACCAAAAAAAACCAACCTGTTGTCCCATTGCAAAAAAAACCCCAGGCTGACTGGTCATGTCCTGTGACCTCACCCGTTTGTCTATATAAATATATATAGTGGGCTTCGTTAAAACTTGCATTTTAACAAGCACAAAATAAGTTTTGTTTCTTAAGCATGAGACTGGAATGAGACAAATAAATTCCATTGAGGGTTTTTAGCAAACAGCATTGGAAGGGAGACTTGAAGGAAAAAAAAATCCTTATTTTAGAAGTGATAGCTATTTAAACTTAATGTAAACTTGTTCCAAAGACTTCTGTTTGTTTTCTCATTTGAAATAGTTGATATCAGTGGGAGCCATCTACATTTTGCTAGACTGGAGACAGTTTTCTGTTAAAACAAATAGTTGTTTGGGTTTTTTTTTAAATTTAAAAAAAGTCACGGACTGGGTAAGATCAGTGGCTCATCTGGCCCAACCTCAGTCTTTTCTGTTTCTAACTTCAAATCTTTTTCTACTCTTGTCTATAGATATATTTTAGATAGGAGTGCTGTTCAAAGCATGAACTGTGCTGCCTAAAATCTTCAGAAATGCGGGAAGTGGTTTTGTTTTTTTGTTCCATGGGCCTGTCATCTGTCCTAAGTGACTTTTTCTCCTGAAGAGAAGAGATGGGTGGTAGGAATGAAGCACCGGCATCTGACTGCAATTATCTTGGAGGCACAACCAAGGACCGAGAAAAGGGCATTAAATTTGGATGACTTGGAGCCAGGGGAGGTGAAACATGTGAGAACATCCCCGGGAGGCAGCTCCAGGGGCTGTCTTGGGAAAGATGAGGCCACTTTTCCTTTAGAACAGAAAGGCAGGTCATAGTTGGAATGAGAGATGTGGAGGCAAAAAGCTCCTTGTGCAATCTTAGCAGCTGTTTAGTTTTTGTTGGGAAGCAGCTAAGCCAGGAAAAAGTGCAATAAGCAGCAGTTAACAATGTTGGTACAGCTTTATTGCACTGATGTGTTTATTTTCTACATCTGTATTTACTTAACTCCTCGCTAGAATCCGAGATTTGCTACTCTGAAGGGGTTTGGAGTGCCATGTGAAGCACCTTCAGTTATGGATTTCAGTTGATGTTGGATTATTTCAGACTCACAGAATCATTCAGATTGGAAAAGACCTCCAAGATCACGGATTCAAACCTTTGACCCATCCCCACCTTGTCAACCAGCCCAGAGCACTGAGTACCACGTCCCGTCGTTTCTGAAGCACCTCCACCGCCTCCCTGGACAGTCCATTCTGATGTTTAAACACTGCCTTCCATGAAGAAATTCCTTCTGAAGTCCCACCTGAACCTTCCCTGGTGCAGCTACACCCACCCCAGCAATTTATACTTACTGTCATTTCATTTTGAGTGCATTTCTCTCTTTCTTCTGGAAAGTTTCTTTATATTTAGTGTCGTTTCTTGAAAACTGCCCATGAAATCCCTGTCAGACAGGAGCTCAGTTCCACGATGTGCAGCCTGCACCACTGCATGTCTGTGCTTCGGGTCGTGCATTAACCTGTAATCACTTCAAGAATGGTTTAGAATCTATTTGCAATTCCATTCCTTCATCTATGACGTGTTTCTTGGAAGAAGAAATTACGTTTGACAGCACACTTCATGTTTGAGAGCTGAAATCCAATTTGCCTCATCCTGGAGAGCTGGCCCCACGTTCCTGTTAATGAAAACCCTCATGTCATCCTGTTGTCCAAATTACCCAGCAGGAATGACCACTAACCATCCATTAACCTCCCTCAGCACATCAGGAAGGTAAAGCACCAGCCAGCTGGGAAGACGGATGTAAACAAATCACCTAATTCCACATATTCCTGTTTTTCTCGGTATATTTAAAACCTGAACCTCGTTCACTCCTGTGTGTGTGTGCATTGCCATTACCTTGGTGAAGGCTGAGCTGTGTTATGTGCAGTGCAGTGCTCTGGCTGTGCTTTGCACCAGGCTGCAGGCTGGCAGGCACGCCATGGACACTGTTTGCAAATGTCTGTGTTTTGCTTAAAAGCCGAGGAGCAGAATAGTTATTATTTTGGGATCTGTGCCTAATGCAATTTTCCAGTGGTAACTAGATCAGACAGTGCCCTCAATATTTGCTGGCTCTTTTATTTTTTTGCAATGAAGGGAGGAATAGTGTGGATATTGTAAAATGGGAGTGAAGCACCAAGCAGAACAGTATTTACAATGGCACACGGATTTGTGTTACCCAAGTATTTCGTCTCCCTTACACTCTGTTAATGACCTTTCAAGTCCTTTCCAAGTTTACATTTCTTCAATTTTATGAATATTATTTTAAAAAACAAGCTCTGATTCATTCTTTTGTCCAACAACCTTTAAATTATTGAAGAGAGCACTTGTAATTCTAAGTAAATCTTTTATACTGGAATAGTAAATTGTTCTAAATTGATGATCTGCTGTAGAGCTTAAACCTCAGTGATCAGTGAGGAATTTATGTAACATCTCATCTGTTTCCTCCTAAATCTGAGAGGAAAATCCTGACAGCCTTGTCACATTTGCTTCCCTAACCTGGAATATCTCAACCTAACCGTGCATCTCTGAATCATCAGTTAATTTTTTTCACTTGGAAAAAGAGATATTGTTCTTAACGGTCAAAGCCCAGGAAACGTGAAACAGGAAAGCCAAAGGTTTCCAAGGCTATGCAGGAGGCATAAGAAAGATCATCTGAATAACCTTTCTTGCTGTGTGCGTGTCTGATATTTGAGGGAAGACACACATCTGCTGCCACGGACTTACTGCTCTTGGTTTGCATGACTCCTTGGCTTTCCCTGCTGAACTGTTTGACATCCAATGAGGGTGTCTTGGAAACAGCACCTGCAGGAAGGCAGCTTCCCAAGGCACCTCCTGACATGGGAACACTGGAGTGAGTGGCTGGAAAGAGGCAGAGCTGAAATGTATTTCTTGGAAAAGGCGCTGAGTGAGTGAGCAAAACAAACTGGAGATGGGTTATCAACAGAGCAGAGAACTCCTGCAATCAGCAGCCTGAGAGGGTAGTGTAGGTGGAACTGGTGTATTCGTGTTCCTCTCCACCTTCAGCTTATTTGATCCCTCATCTTGAACCTCCTTTCCTTTGCAGAGGTCTCTGCACAGGTACCGAGTGAGTTTCTTCTTCAGGCAGCTCAACTTGAGGGTTTGTGGGAACACCCCTCTTCCCCATCCCTTTTTTAATTGAAGACCACAATGTCTTTTTGATAAGCTACTTGAGCTGATCTGTAATATTTAAAACAAGAGCATGAGACTGTTCCTGGAAACAAATTGCTAAAAGATGTTTCAAAAACTTTTGAGTGCACAGGTGGCTCAACACCCCCTGCCCTGGGTCCAGAGTTAAGGGCAAGGGATGGAGCAGAGAGAGTTTGTGCAAATGCTTCTCTCTCCTCCAGGATCCATGGAGGCAATTCCCCTGAGCACCACTGGCTAATCTCTGACTGAGGGTGCTGGTAATGAAACAGGGACTCTCTAGTCATGAAAGGATGCCCAACCAAACGCTAATTGTGCAGGAATTAGCAGCACTGGAGCGGGCTGTGTGAGGGCATGTCGTACATAGGGTTATGTTCCCTGGAGAGAACACGAATTACTTGCTGCTGCAATCTGCAAACCTGATGAAGTTGTCAAAAAGCAGGTGGGGTCTGAAGGGCTTCAGGTGGAGGTTTGAGTTCCAGGGAGGATGAAGCAGTAGTTTCTTTTGGAAATGACACCAGCTCCCTGCTTTTGATTAGCCATTCCAGAATGTGGAAGCTGCAGCTGCTTGATTTCCCCCCCCCCAACAAACAGGCTGTTGACTCACAAGCAGCATTAATTTCTCTTGGTGCAGTTACTGTTTGTGTTCTGAAAAGCAAAAGGCACATGAAACATCAGCAGTTTGAGCACAGCTCTGATTTCATCCCTGCATTTTGTTCTACCACAGTTGGAGTGCAGCTCTGGAGCTTTGGAGTTTAATTGCCTTTAATTGTATCCAGAAACCTACTTCTTAAAGTACTAGGAGGTTGAATAAGAGCTTTTATTTAATTTCATTTTGAAGCACTTGTGTTTCCTTACTGACTTTTCCTGTTGATGGCTGGTGGTTTAATGAAAAGATCTTTGCTAAGATTTACAGGTTTAGAATGGAAGTTCAGATAAGCAGCTGAGTCACAAACTTTGGATAACATGAATGCTGGCAAATCAGCTTCTTTTTGTCTCTAAGCCCCTGTGCCAGCTATGAGAATTCTGCTCATCAAAACTATTTAACAGAACTCAGAGCGTGGCTAAGACTTGGTGGGAAAGATTTGTGCAAACAGGAATGGCCAGAGGAGTTCAGATCTGCAACAAAATATTTAACAGAATGAAATCCCCAACCCCCTCATACATCAAATAACCTTTTCCCCTAAGGGATAGGATTATGGCTCCAGTGAAGAAAGTGCAGCAGAGCCTTTATGTGAAAACATCAGTGACCAAAATTTTCTACATATTGGAGACATCTCCAGGGAATGTCTTCTTTGAATCGAATTATCCTACTCATGCAAACTGCTTTCTTCCAGATAAACAAAACCAGACAAGCTGTAAGCAGATTATTCAAATACTGTACAATTAAAGCAACCTCTTGAAAATACAAACAGTTTTGTGTGTTCACAGTCTAACCTGAAGACTGCTAGCACAAGTCTGGGTAAACCAGGCCTTATAAACATGGGAGTTACCCAAGTTTTAGTACCCAGCAGCAATTATTCAAGACTTAACCTGGCATTGGAATAAATTTCCTATCTAAACTAAATCAAAAGCTGGGAGTTGAAGTCGTTCTGCACCAAGACAGGAGCACTCAGCATCATGGAAAATCAGTGTCCTGGTATTGCAGAGATTCCTTGAGTAAATCCCTTTCGTCCCAGGGATGTTGGCTGGAGTTCATGTGTTAAAAAGAATCCAGGAGGAGAGGAAGTAATGATTCTATAAGTTATCCAGTATCAGGCTTTGTATCCAGCACTGTGATGTCTTTTGAAGTGGAGATAGCAGATAATAGAGCTGCTTTATAGCCACGTCTGCCTGAGCTCATGGAAGGAGGAAAACTCTCTCCTGTGAGTTTGGTATCCATAGGTGTGTCTACCACTCTGGGGGATTTGTCCACTTGTGTTATAAAAACATGCTCAGTCCTGTGGGGGCGGTTTCTCTTCCTATGTAAAGCACAGGACTACATCATAAAACAGTGCTGGTGCAGTTGGTTTTGTTGCTTGATTTGGGTTTTCATGGAGACAATTTAGGCTTTGCTCTTGCTGCTATTTTGGCTGAATGTGTGTACATGCTTATGCTGTCACTTCCTCTGAAAGGGTTGGTTTATTCTCAGTTTGCCATGTTTGCAGGGCCAATAATTCACCTGGCAGCACAGCCCCTCGGAAACCGTGTGGGACATTCAGCTCCTTCAAGTCTGATGTGCTTTTAGAGGTTTTCCTAGGAAAAACTTTGGTGGCAAAAGCTCCATCACAAATGCAGAGGCACATCAGTTCTTCTACTGGCAGAAGATGATTTTCTTTGACAAAATGGTTTTATTGACAAAACCACTTATTGAGAGCATAAGGTTCTGTCTGCACTGAGGTGTCTGCTGGATTGGCAGACTTGAATTTTGGGTGGGGAAGAGCCACTTCCAACTGCTGAGTGGCAGGAACCGAGAATGAGGGTTCCCATGCAAAGCAGGGGCTTGTGATTGATTGCTGCTGTCAGTTAAATCATGAGGAAGATCCTGCAATCCACACTAATGGACTTGAGATCCCAAAATTAAATTTCGGAGTGAAAAATGCCCTGGCTCATCCAATCCCTTGTAACTGTGCACTGGCAATTCCTTTGTCTTGGACTGGACCTAAAATATGTACTTTAGTGATCAGATTAAATGAAATTTGAATGATCAACTGGGGTTATGCAAAGTACTAATTAAACCCAGGGAAGTCTATTAATATAATCAGCCTTGGGACAAGACAATTTAAGAACTGGAAACATTATTTGTAGCATCCTGTCATTTCCAAGTCTGGAGACAAGAGATGAGAAATGGAGTTGTTTGTTTAGAGCTGAGAAGGGCTGAGTGTGTTTTATGTGTTTTGTACCTTCTGGGTGACTTTAGTTTGCTCCTGACCTGTGGCAGTGATGTGAGGTGACCCTGTATGGTGTGAACTGCACAAGAGGGAACCCCTTGGTTGTCAGCAAGGGCTTGGTTAATTCAGTGCCTTGGTGCAGGAAAATCTCGTTAAAGTCCCTTAAAAAGTGCCCCTTGGAAGTCCCTCAACCTGGAATTCAAGGAATTTAAAGCACTGCGGTGGTGGTGGTGGTGGATGAATCATTTCTCTTTTTGGCATCTGTAACCTAACACAGGTTCTTTACCTAATAATCTTCCCATGTCCCAGTACACATTACAGAGTTGAAATTTAAAACTGTAAATATTTCCTTTTTTTCCTTGCACAGCTGACAGATTTAAGGTCACACATCATGTGGCATGGCAAGCATTTCTTTCTCTAGGATCAATACCCCTATAAAAGTGTTCGTGGAGCATCTTTTAAACCCCTTGGGGATCTTTGCTGGCTCTTTGATGCAAAGGGCAAATGCATGAGGCGTCTCATCTGATCTACAGCAGATCATTAGAAAGAGTTTTATTTTAGCCCTGAGAAATGTTGTGTCCTTAAATATACGTGTGAGTTATACTTTGGCAGTTCTGCTCTCAGGTTTTTAAGTTTAAGAGGCTTCAGATTGGAAAATTCCGTGTGAGGAACTTAAAGGTCTGGAATTCACGTGTTTGCATGTCTGGAATTCACGTGTTTGAAACTGTAAATGAAAATGTAAAGCTGAGCAGAATGTGAAGGTTGCTGTTACTCTGGGATTAATGTTATGAATTCAAAACAAAATATCAGGGTTTTTTTTCCACAGAATTTTGCATATTTAATACCTCACAAGGTTAATTTGACACTCCTGCCTTCGTAAAACAGCTCAAAATGTGTCTTTTAATGAGGGCATACAAGGCAAACTTGTCCACAGCTATGTGAGTTCCACTTGAAAACTAACACAACCAGCTTTTTAAACAGTTGGACTGTTTTCTGGGTGTGCTTTGAGGGACACGTTTTGTGCACTTTGTTTCGCTTTGTGCACTTTAAAGTGTTAATGAAAGAGTGAGAAAGTGAATTTTGGGTACTATCACAGCCCAGCTCGAAGGCCTCTGATCCCTGGAAGCCTTTTCTGTGTCATTAGTTGACGCAGGATTAAGCCTCAGCAGAGGAGCAGCTCCGTGTTCCTCTTGGGAATAACATTGGACAGGCCCTTGTGGGGCCTTGTGAACAAAGCCAGGACTTCAGCAGAGAGCCCTGCTCTGGGCCCAGCTGAGGATTAATCGCTTCAGAGTAACTCAGGTGGGACCTCAAAGGCAAACTGCCTGCTTAGAAAGGGCTGAACCAGCCACAGAATCAACAGTTCACCTGGAGTTTTCACATCACAGTGGGGGAAGGTGCAAAACCAGGGTCTTGTGAATGATTTTCATGCTCCTTACTGCTCAACCCCACCAGGAAATACTTAATAGTTCTTAATTCTTATTAATGAAGAAATGAAGCAAGCTTTAATCCAAACAGAAAAGTAATGAAAAGGGTTCTCCTGAATCAAATATGTCCTTACGTCTTGCAGTTGCTGGGTGAAGGTTCAGGGCTTAATATGGTTCTTAATATAATAATTGCTGGTTTAATGTAGTAATTGCTTCTTAAATTTGTCCTTTGTGGAAGCTGTTCCTGAGGGAGGAGGGGAAAAAAGAGAAATAAACCCCATGTTCATCCTCTTTGAATATCAACAAACCACCAGTTTCAGCTGTTGGGGTATCTGTGAGTGTGATGTTCTGGTGACCCACCATATTTATATATATCTAAAATATGTAAAAACATTTTTAAATGTAGTTTTGGTGTATAAACAAGAAACCACTGGCACTATAAAAGACTTAAAAGCGTTTGTTCTGCACGGGTTGTGCTGTGGATTGTGATGCTCAGGGTTTATTTTTGGGTTTATTTTAGTAAGTGTGAAGCTCGGGAAGGGTTTGTTATTGTTCTGGTCTCCCAGGAGCTTGGAAGCTGCTGCTGTTCCAAGCTGAGAATAATGGGACAAGATGGATGAAGCTGACTACCAGGAAGAAGATTGTTTTTCATGCTTTATCTTCAGAGCAAGGATTGGTGTTTGCCAAGAGTTACACAAAACTTGTGTAGGTTTGTTCTGCAGAAGCTAAACGTAGAACAAGATACTTAAAACTGGAGAAAACCCACGGATTGGTCACGTAGGAATAAGTTTAGGTGCTGGTGAGCATGAAAAAATTAGTGATACCAGCATAAGGTTAAGCATATTTCTGCAATTAAAGTTGTTATTTTAATTTTCTACTGGTAATAATGACTAAATGTCAAAACTTGTTGTTTAAGAAGGATGTCAGAGTGCAGCAATTCTGAGAGAAATCTAGAGGCTGCAGGCCCAATATTACAAATTATATATGTGTGTATGTAACCAGTATATATAATGTATGAATATATATATATAGTGTCTATGGACACATGCACACTACAGGAATTTGATGGAGTAAAATGCAAATTATGTGACATTGCAATCACTGCCTCACACAGAAAACAGGGAATATTTGTGTCTCACTCATCTGAATAATGGCCAAGAGGTGCCACAGAGCTGGAATTTATAAATCAAGGAGACGGAAAACAATCTCCTGTCCAGTAGAAGGAACCCAAGCACACCTTCTGTTCCCTTCTGGCTGCTGGGGCAGCGCTGGCTGCCGGCAGGATGTGGCTGACGAGGCGATAATTAAAGATAATTAAATCCTTTTCCGCACTGCCTGAGCCTCCTTTCAGCTCCCCAATGCGGACAGGACGTGGTGCCTTTGCAGCACCTCACTCTGGTCTCTGAGGCTACACAACCCCAAAACTTTGGCAGCGTGGAAGCTTCCCAAGGCAGGTGTCCCAAGTGGTTCTGGTTTCCCGGCCCCAGCCTCGCTGGTGCTTTGTCACACAGTTTGGTTTCTGACTGGCGCATGGACACTCCAAGGGAATGTGGCAGGAGCCACTTTGTCTCTGCAGGCAAGTGCCCAGTGACCTGAAAGTCCTTTGCACAAATTACCTTGAGATGGCCCAGGCATCTTCATTTGCTGCTCATCCAAGTGAGCTCTTCCCTAATCAGGAAGTTAGAGGTACCAGTGTGTGTGTATAAAACATGATAAGGTAACATTTGTTTATACAGAAATGCAACAACCCCCAGAATTCTTGTATCTGTCACGGTTTTATTTAATTAACTGGCACTGCTTTAATCATCAATTAACTGCCTGAATTTTGGATGGTACTCCATTGGCTCAGGCCAGCCTAATCCTGGGGCTTATATTATAAATATAATTCAAGTTTTATCATGCAGAACTTCTTACATCTGCAAGGGAGCATCAGGCCGTGTGCTCAGCTTTCTCCTGACACCAATCCCAAGAGACTTTCCCTGCACTGCCTGTCCCGAGTCACTGCGGTGTACCGTGAATCCTCCTGGGCCCAGATCCAGGGAAGCACTCAGGCATGTATAGAACTTGATGATTGTAGCTCCAATTGGTCACTGACATCAGTGGGAATACTGACGTAATTAAAATTATGCACATGATGAAGCGCTTGGCTGGGCAAAGACCTGAGCTAATTCTCCTTTGTAAGCAGATTTGGACACAAATTGACACTACATTTCTGTTTTCTTTAATTTATTATAGGAATTTAGGGTGAGGGTAATTTAATCTCCCATCAAAGACTTCAGAAAACACAAGCATTGGAACAAAACATTTAAAAGTAATTATAATAGAGCTTGTCAAAACCACTTAGAGTCTTGTAGTTAAGATGTTACTGGGCCAGAGCTCTGTTAGCTTGAGTTACCTGGGTGCTTGAAAATAGATGATTAAATACAAAATAGCAGCAGAAGGCAATGTTTCCTTTTCTCTACTGATCTTTGTCAGCCTCTCTGAGCACCAACTATTAGCTTGTATTTTGATAGTTCACCTCCAAAAAATGAAGAGTGAACACAGTTACAGTCTCATCTTTATATTCTCTTCCTACATCTGATTATTTTTATCTCCATATGAAAAAAAAAAGTACTTTTGCGTTCAAATAATCTCTCCTGGTTTAAGATGACGTGTAAAACTAACCCTCAGCTTTGAAGGGCTGCCTGAGGCTTTAGGCCAGCTGGGGATGTGCTCTGTCTATTCTTTACCTCTCCCTGTGAAACTACTGTGCTCTGTGAAGTTGTTGGCCTCTGAGTGACATTTAAATGCTGATGCCCACACTTGAGCTCGTTGTGTTTTGCTCCATAGGTATTTTGGTAATGTCAAGGTGCTGCTGGTGGAGGGAAGTTGGGGAGAAACCGCAGATTTTGATCCAGTGCTTTGTAAAATGGCCACACTCCTGTGTCTGATTGCTCCGTGCAGGGCCATTATTATTATTGTATCTGAGATGCTTCCATTTATTAAATGGGTGTGGGCTATTGTTTGTAAAAAAAATCTGCATGACAGGCTCAATTTCCAAGACATCCAGGCGGTAACTCTGTACTAAACAAAAGGCTGGCATGGCTGTCGTGGGTAAAAGCCTATTACTAGAAAATTCTAAGTGAACTGGTTGGCTTTCTCTCAAAACTTAAAAGCAGTGGTGCTTTCTGTTGGAGCTGAACACTTTCTAAATGAGTTTTCCTGTTTCACTGATTGCAAGAGAAACAGGAGCTCTGTTTGTTCTGTCTTCACGTCATTTCTGTGACTCTTGTGGTACTATTTCCAAGGAGATGTTCCCTGAAAACAGTGCCATCGAGGCTTTCTTTTATATTCTAAATAAATGAATATTTAGATTGCCTTTGTCCATGGCATAATTTTTATTTGTCACACTTCCAAGTAGGAAGTTGTCTCCATGCAGTGGAAGTGTTTTGTGGCTCCATGAGGTGACTGGAGCTGGTGACGTCGCTGCCACAAGCACCAGACATGAGCCTCATTTAGCTGTTTGCTCCTCTTCTCCTCAAGCCCCTTTGCCTGTTCTGGTAGCTGTCTCCAAACTATGGGGCAGCCACAGCTTCCCTGGCAACCTGTTCCCGTGCTTCCCCACCCTCACAAGGAAGAATTTCACCATAAGTTTTGTGAGAAGAGGACATTAAAAAAAAAAATAAATCTATATCGCAGTAGTTCTGTAAACAGAAGCGTAGAGGAGAAAGAAAATCTATTGACAATTTCTACCCCCTAAAACACATTATTGAGCTTTATACCCCAGGAGGTCTGTTCCAGTTTGTTGGAATGCCTGCTCTTCTGCCCCAGGAGACCTCTCCTTCTCTTGAGGGCCATGGAACACTGTGGTTCTGGTTCCCCGGGTCAGCCCCAGCTTGGTCCCTCTGCTGTTCATCCCAGGAAGAGCTGTGGGAATTCATCCCGCGATTCCTGAGCCAAATTCACAGCTGAGGTGGAGAAAGTATTTGAAAATGAGCTTCAAGCTGCATTAACTCAACAGCAAAATTGCCTATCAATATGGAATTGAGGAAGTTATTTGTGTTTGTACTCGTAGAAGGGATCGAATCCCGGATAAGTCACGCCGATGGTTAATTGCCCGCAGAAATAAGAGGATGTGACCTTTCCCAGCTCTCAGTCTAGCTTTGCTTTGCAGGCTGTAGCTCTGGTGCAGGCTTCTGTTTGGACAGCTCTTGCATTTTCTCCCAATTAATTCCCATCTGGGTGGCTGGAAGTAGTAAATCAAGCTTTTGGAAAGCCAAACAATATTAGTCTTTTTGGGGAGGAAGGGCTAAAGTGAGGTGGTTATCAGTGGTGCAGCTTTACCATCCAATTTGCCATCTATCTCCTGCTCTGGCAGATGGAAAAATGAGCAGAAACCCACATTTTCCCATGTAGCCTTTAACCCTGAGTCCATGAACTTGGTGGTCCCAGAAGCTTTGGGAAAAGAAAGCTGTCGGCTCTCCTTCAGACCAGCAGCACCTGTTAGTGGAAACATAACCAGATCCAGAGCTCGGGGCAGCACAACTGCTTCTCATTTCATGTAGCAAAAGCCACGTGTGCATTCCCTGGAGAGTTTGGGATTTTTTGGAAAATGTTCTGTGTTAGTGCTGTGCACTCACTGTTGCTTTCTCACATGTGTTATGATGTGTCGCAAAGAGCCACAAATGTCTTTCTGCTCCCAACAACTTCATTGTCGTGTTGTCTCTGAAAGATTTAGTGGCTATTGACAGTCAGCAGAAGACAGCTTTGGGGATTTTGAAAAGGAGATTAATTTTTTTAAAAAAAAAGATCCCACTTTTCTGATGAAACTCAACACCAAATACAGATTTCACTTGCCAGTTGAGCCCAGAAACAGTTGCTGTGTTTGCCACATCTCAGAGATGACACTTGCTGATTGTCAGTGAGAAGGAACATGTTTCTTTTCATCTTCTTTTTAAATTAAGGAATGTTTTTTTTTGCTGATGGAAATATTATACACTGCAGTCAGTGGGAGGGAAGACAGTTTGTGCGAGAGAAGGAATATCCAGTAATATCTTGAATCCCCTTGGGGTCCCTTGGAATATTTTACAGTAAAGAGGTTCTGACCCTATCACGGAAGCCTCAGGTTATGCTGACTTTTACTCACACTTCTCAGCAGCAGTACACAGAGGTCAGCATATCAGATTCTGACCTAGTTCTTGAAGAACAATATTAAATTTTCCATGAGGTAGCTCAAGGTCAGCCGTGTAGCTTTTAATGGGCAAATATTCCAAAATAAATATAAAGAGATGGTAAGTCATAAGCTTATAATTCTATTAAAAAAAAAATGCTTTCACACTGTGTGTAAGTTGGGGCTTCCAAGTATCTAAATTTGCTATTTAATTGGTGTACTGGTAAAAGCCTGTGGTTCAGGGGAATGTGCTGAAGTTCATGTGGGAAATTCAGTTTGCTTCTTTGTGTCACCTCCTTGCCTGGGTTAGCTGTAACTACCTTTCTGCCTGTCCAGAAGCGTGGTTGTGGTGTGCATGTTTTAAAACTCATAAAATAGGTACTGTGTTATCCTGGATTCAACTTAAATAATAGAAATTGTGCTGTTTGGTACAAGACTTACGGGAATAAATTGTCATAGAAACCTCCCAATAATTTCTAGAAGGAATTGCAGAGGAATTGGAACGTGCTTTGTTGTCAGGTAAAAAACCCTCTTTAATGTTGCGGCAGCGTCTGTGTGGGTATCAGGTGATGTCACTGCCCTGCAAAATTCAACATTCTCCTGATTTATAAACGAGTCCACAGGGAAACAAAACCCACTATCCCTCTTTCTAAATGTTGTTGTCGTTCTGTGGCGATTCTCCCTGCCAGGAGTCCATCCAGCCTTTCCACAAACATGGACACGGAGTCCTTTCTGGATGGAGCACAACGTTGTCCAATCCTGTGCAAACAGCCTTAATGAATGTGAGTCACTTGACTCTTGGAATTAATTTCTGCACTGCAAATGGACATAATTCTGTGGCTACACTGAGAGGAGCCGTAAACAAAATAGAACCATCAACCAAGTCCTGCAGGAAGCGCTGGGCTCCCAGCCTTGCCTTGTGGAAAAAGCCAGCGCTGTCAGGGGAGTCCTGGGAATGCCATCCTGGGCTTTGCATGCAAGATGGGGCTGCCTTCACCACGTGGTGGTGAAGCTGCAAGGCCTGCAGCTCCCTGGGCACCACTCAGCCTCCGTGTTTCCCTTTGCCATGAGACTCTCCGAATGTCGGGATTCTGCCTTCCATGTCACAGGCACGTTGTCCTAGGTGGGAAACTTTGGAAGTGGCTGAGGCGTTTTGGAGCCTAAGTCCTATTTGTTGGTCCGTTTGCTTTACCTGAGCACAGGAGTTGGGTTTTACTTGCATCCTAAGCACAGTGGTAGGATGTGTTTGTTATTCCTGGAAAAGAGGGATTGGATGGATATAATTTTGCTTTGGGTTGCTGTGTCCTTCCATTCCTGTACAGTGAATGGTGTTTTTGCAGTCTTCAGACTATTTATGAATCATCAGGGTGGCATCAAAGTGCTGAGTGTGAATTGTGGGAGAGCTTTAAACCCATCCACGTGCTCATCTGATGAATGCAGGGGGGCAGAGGATGGGAAGGTGTGATAGGAAACAAAGAAGCCGGGAGAGCTGAAATACGGATTAAATACCATGAGCTTTTCTCTGTGCGCAAAGCAAGGTTGTGTTTTATAATCCAGGACCATCAAAGGGAGATTTGTCCCTGGTTTAAGCAGCCGAGCCCAGGAGTGCTGCTGAAATGCCCATGCAGTCTGTCTCAGGCTCCCTCTCCCAAGTTCCTCCGGTGGCTTCCAAGGAAGCGAGGCCGGAGCGCGGCCTCTTCCATTTCCTCACATCCCATCTTGGCCATGGCCGTGAGTCATGTTCCCCTGAGCTGGCACCGGCAGCGGGAGGAGGGCAAAGAGGCGATTGTGCTGCCCTCCTGCTCACCAGTCCTTCTGCCAGCGCGGCATTCAGAGCTCCACAATGGGATATTGTCCCGCCGGGATTGCGTGCTACCGTTTGGATGGGGTGGAGAAGGGGGTCATTATTTTTTGTGCAGTTGGGAGCCAGCAATCTGGAACAAACCGCTTTAGAGAGCGCCCAACTTGCCTTTTCATTATCACCAAAATAAGAAATGCATTATGCGGCAAAAGGGCTCCACGCTGCTTGTGTTGTGGAGTGGGCTTTTTGCCTCTTGTTGGGTATTTTTACCAAGCAATAAAGGCTCAGGAAACCCTTTAAGGAAGGCAGAAATCCCTGTGTGTGCGGTGAAGTGGCTGGTGTGCTCCAGAGCAAGCTTGCAGATGCATTGTTTGGAAGCAGAAGGAAGTGAAAGGTGGCAGCCTAATTGCTGAGCTGAGATGCCTCCAGAGACAAGGAAGGTGCCCACATCCTTGTACTGCTTTCTTAGGGAATCAGCACATTCAGCTCCAGGAACACTTGGGATCGTTCAGTAAAATAGAGATATTCTGGAGTTAGACCTTTTAGCAATCAGAAGGTTGTGGTATAAGGACACCATTGTTTTAAGCAGTGAATAGACATGTCAGCTCCTGCTATGTGCAGCATTCCCATGTCAGCCAGGCTTTGACTGGGATGCCAGAGATGTCCATGCTGTTCCAGCTCACAGACTTTGCTTTCTTTTACAAGTGTCAAGAACTGATGGACCCACTGACCCTTATCTTCCCCTTCCACTCTCTTTCCGTCCCCACATGTAATTGCTTCAGATTTCCTGTGGTGAACTCAAAGTGATCAAACCTTTCCAGCACACCTTGACCTTTGATGGTTGGACTGTACAAATTAATTGTTGGAATTTTGTCTTAGGAATTTCCCCGAAGCTTTACAGTAACTTTTGTAGTACAGGGGACTCAGTATTGCTCTGCTCCAGGCATGTAAATCAAGTAACTGTGGTGTTTTAACTCCTTAAATTTTGGGGCTACTTTTGTGCTCACCATAGTTTTGACTAATCTTCCTGGCACTGTAGCTGCCAAATCTCTGGCTGTTGAGATTTGAGAGAAATTCTTTGACATAAGCAACACTTCAGATAGTTGTTTGTGCTGTGTCATTTTAAGAATGCTCTAATACCATTTCACCAATCTTTCATCTATGTTAATAAAAACATGAATCTCCTAAATATCCAGAGTTTTGGTAAGTTAATGGTTTGGGGTTTTTTCCTGTTAACATTACAGACAGGTGTCAAAAACCCTTTAGGTTTTTAGGAGCTGGGTTATGCTTTAGGGCAGAGCTGTGTGTTGAAGCTGCTCTGTTCTCTGTGCTGCCCATCACACAAGAAGCCAGGAAGGGACACGAGGGAGACCCTTCTCCCTCCTGATCCTGTAGCCCGAGGCAAAGCACCATTATGATTTAATTTGAGACACGGGGAAGGAATAGTCTTGGAAAGTAAAGAAAACAGAAATACGTCTTTTGTCACGTTTTTGACATGTTACATAAAATAATGTGTTCCTGCATGAGCTGCCAGATGATGGTTTGTATTTTCACTGTTTTCTCTATGTTCTTTATCTAATCCACAGCTGAACGCAGAACTGTTGCTGCCACTTGTTCAGGGGGGTCCTTTGCTTTGCCTGTGCATTCATCAGCTGTTTGTTGATGTGTGTAAACCAGCGTGGCTCTGTGCACACACACATGGGGCCTACTGGCCCAGCCACCCTTAAACATGGACACTTCCTGCTGGCACACAGTTCTTTTGTGGCTGGGGAAGGGAACTTAACCCCAGGTGTCACTGGTTCTTGGCTCAGTGCCGAACACTTTCTATCAGCACCTCGGTTCGCTGCTCATTCCTCGTTCTCCGGAGTGCTCCCATTGTGTGTCCCACCCCGTTCTCCCTGCAGCCCACACAGGTACACTTGGCTGGCTCCCATTGTGCCAGCAGAGGATTTGTGCACTCCAGTGCTCCAGGAGCGTGCTTTGGAGCAAGCCTCCCCTGTTCCACGTTACAGAGCAGGCTTGACATGCACAAGCGGGATCAAACTAAATTAGGTATCTCTAGGAGCACACCTAATGGATTCCCCCCCGTCAGGGGTGTTTGCAGACACATCCCTTTCTCATCCCTGAGTCACATGAGCCAAACATTGGGTTTTCAGCACCAGCAGGGTCTCTGCACTACAGATCTGCTCCTGGCATCCTCACTGCTCCTAATGTACAGGAAGCCAGGGATATCTTAAGCTTTTTCCCTCCGGATTTAAGTACAGCATCCTGTGCTGGATTTCTGTAATAAGTGATCCTAATCTCACTGCAGAGCCTGTTTCTGCCTGCTGGCAGTATTAGACATAGTCAGCTTGGAGTCACTGGGCTTTTAATTTATGGCTACTTGAGGATTTATTGTGCTTGACCTGTGTTTGCATGGCAAGGTAGAACTGGGAGAGATTTACCAGGTCTTTAGGTCCTGGATCCCCTGGTTTCATAAGCTTTGCCCTAAAATCCTATTCCATGACTTCTTAAGTTCCTTTGATTCCCAATTTACTCTATGAAAGTATTATAGGCTGAACCACCCGCTTCTCCAACCCAACCTCAACTGGCACTGAAGTTTATGGATGTGTTTTTGTGCCCAACTGACATTTGAACTGTTCACATCATAGGCAGAAATGGGAGGAGAGCTGGAGGTGCTTCCAATAGAAGTGAAGTGCAGGCTGAAGTAGCCCTTGATTTTCCTTGATTTCGACATCTTTTTTTCCTTGAAACTGTTGTCTTCTGCTCCATAAAAGTTCTGTCTTTTGAGGAAACGTGGTAGTGAAATACTGAGTTGGAAAATTGAGTCGGAAACATAGTTTGTGCCATTAAGCCCTCCTGACTGCCAGAGCTCAGCCAGGACCTCTCCTATCAGATGTTCCTCTTTGCCTTTGAGGATGTGTCACCTCATGTACAAAAGACACTTAACCTCTTTCATCTTAGTCAGCAATCTTTGCCAAATTAATAAACCAGTACCTGATAAACAAATTCTGTGTAAGGTGGCAGCCCAAATTTGAGGTCACTCTTTCCTCTCAAATTTCTTTTCTCTTTCAGCTTGGGGGGAGCCACATCTGTCATTTGCATGTTTGATATATGTGCCCGGTTTCTCACGGTACTGTTAAATAACAGAAGCATCACATCTCAGTTGAGAGAGACTGAGTGCTGCAAAACATGTGACTGATAGTCAGAAAAGCATAAAAACTGTCAGAAAATCAGAATATTGCACAGTAATGCAGGTTCTGTGAAACTGCTTCCTCCTCACTTTGGTGCCTGATGCCATTTCAGGCTTTCTTATTTAAATTCTGATACCTCTGGCACCTGACACTGGCCAGTCTTGCAGCAGTGGGGAAAGGATTTCTTTTCCTCAGTCTCACTTGCTTCTCTGTTGTTGTGGAGGAGGGGCAGATCATGGTGAGAGGGATTATGATCTGGCACCCGTTGGAGCCATGAAGATGGCATTGTCTCTTCACAGATTTATCTTGACATGGGATAATCCTCAAGGCTTTTTCTCTGTCAAACACCCCTTGCCTTCAGAAGTCCTTCCCTGAAGAAGCCCAGCTCCGCCCTCAGCAGTTCTGGGAGCTCACCAGTCTCTCTCATCTCCCTGTAAATGTGCTGTTCTCCCATGGGTGTAAAACTGCTTTTCTCCCCTCCGTTTGCTTTTATGAACTAATAGGATTGTTCCAGTGGGAAAGGAAATGTGTTTTGACACCACTGTGTCAGAGTGCCAC
This sequence comes from Pachyramphus minor, assembly GCA_013397135.1. Classification (NCBI taxonomy): domain Eukaryota; kingdom Metazoa; phylum Chordata; class Aves; order Passeriformes; family Tyrannidae; genus Pachyramphus; species Pachyramphus minor. The sequence continues at coordinate 242,108 of VYXB01003410.1, read as the reverse complement.
TTTGAAGGTGATTTGTTTAACTTGTGCTAAGTTCCTGTTGGCGTTTCTTTGCAGTTATTATCATTTTGTAAACATTACAGAGCAGGCTGCAGGGTGCCAACTGCTTCATGGTTTCTCTTAAATCAAATGTACAGTACAGCCCGTTCACATGACCTAATCCCCTGTGCCCACATCATTTTGCATCTTTGGGACCAGGATCTGCAGAAAGAGTGGATTTGGAATACAGAGCCCGTGAGCTGTGCTCACCCCAGTGGAAGGGCAGGTCCTGACACCTGGGGTGACTCAGGTTGGCAGAGAAATGATTCCTTCTCCTTCCATGTACATCTGTGGCTCTGAGTTGTAAAAAACAATAATAGTAACATGCTAATAGTAATAAAATGAGGAGTTAGGGAATCCTGAGGTTTGTTTTATCACTACGGGCTGTGAACTTCAGGTGTTATCTCAGAGTGAGAAAACCCTAATCTTCCCATTTTTATAAATACTGGATATAGCTTTTCCTCCCCACAACCACACCCAGTTTACACCTGTGCCTCCAGCAGGTGCTGGGGATCCCTAAGCATTCCTTTTCACACCCTGAGACTGAGCAGGAGCAGTGCTGGGCCAGTTCTTGGGTGGACTCGGTGACCCCAGGCTCTCCCACTGCTGGGAAGACTTGGAGCAGCAGTGCTGGCCAGCACATGGCATTGCTTGCTCCTGCAGTGCCAGGCCTCCCCGTGGGACACGTGGGGAGGTCAGAGTGTGTCCCTTTATGTGCTGCTACAGTTATGCTGCTGTCAGGAGAGCGCGACCAGCAACCAAACCGTGCGTAAGTTATCAAGCATCAAAGGATTTATGGGGTGCCGCATTTTCCACTGGGAACGTTATCGTAAGGAGTGACGACAGCAGGAGGAGATGGTTGCAATTCTGGGTTTTTAGCAGCTGTCCCTGTCTCTTTTCTTGTGGTGGTCAACCTCTCCAGCCAGATGGGCCATGCAGCCCCTTCCAGAAGCAGGGGCACGCGATGTTCCCTCCTGTCCCCTCTAACTCGTCACGCAAGGCTGGAGGCTTTGTACTTGAGCGTTCAATCTGCTGCTTCTGGGAAGCTTTGGACTGAGATATATTACAGGCTGCATGAATTCATTCCGCCTCCCCCCTGCTTTATGTCATGTAATGGTGACAGAAAAAATGGCAGCAGGAAAAGGCTGCTATTGTTCAAATAATTAATCTGGCTGATAGCCTCTTCCTAAAGGGCCCTTGGGAAAGAGGACTGCCAAAAGTAGGCTGCAGGCTGGGTGAATTTGCATAGTGTGAAAGGTGGGACATTTAATAATAAATCTGTATTTGTTATCTTGGCCTTTTACAATGAAACGGAAGCGCTGCCAGCGCTTTGACGTCCAGAGTAAATACCCTACAGCATTTACTGGGGGAGTTAGAACAAAAATGGAAAGCAGGGTATTGTGGAGTAAGTTTTGAAATGCTGCAAATCCTGAGTTTCGCTGGTTCTGGTTTCTGGAACTCTTGAAGAGATTAGCATAAATTTGGTTACATGAAGGATAGAGCCTGTTTTTAAAACTGGTGGCAGTGAATCCAGCACAGCATAAATTTAATAATCTGCTTCTGCTAGTTTTCATCTTTTTCGTAATGTTTCCGTGACAGAATTATCTGCTCTGAATTTAAGCCCAAATCGTCTCCCTCCGTGGATTTTTACGTCTGTCGCTGGTTTTTAAGTGTAAGTGGCCATTTAAAACGTACCCAAACTTCACGTAAAGGCGCTGAGTGGTGGCACATCCATCATGCCTCAGGGATGTGACTAAGTGCTCCTGCACATTCACTACCACGTCACTTGTCACCCCTGAATCCAGGCTTCATCTCTGGATAAATGCTAATTAATGATTATGCCACATAATTAGAAGTTATTCTTTACCAATAGCTAAGCTACTCAATTTAGAGGCTTTTGTATCTCACAAGCAACATATTCCAAGCAGTGGAAGTTCATAGTTTTAAAAGGCAGCGTTGCTGAGCTGGGTTAATGTGGTTAATGTAACCTGCAACTATCCTGCTGCAGCTCCAGTGTCTTGTTTTCCCGCAAACAAAGCAACAGGATGCTGCCAGCGTAGGGAAAGGAGGGCTTTTGGGATACCAAAACACACTGTCTAAGTGGGAGACACTAGGAAATATTTTTCCCTCTCCTCGTCTTCTGAACTTAGTGAAACGTTCCATGGAATGCTGGGGAAGGTATTTTGTTTAAAACTGAAGCTTTGCTGTGCCTGTGAAGCCGCTGTGTTCCAGTCTTTCAACAGCACCTCGAGTGCGGCGTGGGGGTTGTTCGACACAGGCTGGATTCAGTTACACCAGCAAGGGCGATGGGAAAAACAAGCAGGAAGCCAAACAATGGCTCGGGATGGCCACCCCCCAGCGAGCAAGTCCAGGTCTCTGGGAGGGTGCCCCAGTTGTTCCCAGCCTTCAGCCAGATTGCACAACTCGTGGTGCCACGCAGGCAGGGCCGGGGGGGCAGGGTTGGATACGCTCGCCAGGCTCCTTCAGCAGAGATGCGCGTGAAAATCGCTGTGTGAAAATCTTTGTCTGTAAACGCTTCATCCCTCTGTTCAAAACAGCCACCCTCTTGGTTTCAGCACTCACCAGCTGTCCCTGCCTGCTGTAGGGACGAGCCAGAGGTGCTGACTCAGCCCAGATGCCTGAGCACAGTTTATATCCACTGGGTCTGCAACACAGGGTTGAGAAAGGGGGGTTGTGACTCAGATTTTGGTGCAGTATTGCTGTGCCTAGAGAGTTTTCAGTGTTGCTGCCTGCTTTCCTGCTCTTTTCTTTACTCACTGTGACTTTCCTCATCCTTTTTCTGTCCCTGTAATTGTCCAGCACGTTGTAATTCTCTTGTCATTATTTAGAATCGATGCCTTTCCATATATATGTCCGTGGTTCCCTGGCAGATGCTCGGGGGCAAATCTTCAGCTGGTAAAAATAGAGCTCTCTGCCATGGGGATAATTTACACCAGCTGACAATTGGCCACTTGTGCTCTGCCTTAAAATATCCATCTCTGAGAAGCGGTTTGTTATTTAATGGAGAAAATGCTGCTGATCATCTCTTTCTCATTTGCAAACACCGGGAACATGGTTGGGTGGTTTGTTTTTTTTCTTTTTAGACCAGGCTTTGTTTTTAATAGAAGCAGTGTTGTATAATCTGGATTATAGCACATGCCCATGAAAGTGTCTTTGAAATATGCAAGTTATGTCTTCTTAAAATATTTTAAGAAAAACATTTTGTGTTTTGCTACAAGATATGTAAATGCTTCCTACCTGCCAAATCTTTCTGTTTGGGAAGTATCCCTTCCACATTTTGGCAGGATAAAGTGTAGTTCTCCCCAGGCATTTTCAAAATTCCTCTCTGAAACGAACTTATTTTTCTGACTGCAAACATGTTCTCCATTTGAAAATGTTGATAGGTGGGGATAATTTTGCATTGTAGTATCTCATCATAGAAATTAATAAATAAAAACGCATGTAAGCCCGTAGTATCAAGGACTCAGTCTTCCCTAGCTGGAAGCCCATCCTCCCATTCTGCACGGTGGTGCTTGTGCAGGGCCTTGGGATGTGGCATGTCGTGACTAACCAAGGACTGATGTCTCTGGAGAAGGGCCAGTCACCTCTGGATTTGATGTACTGAGGTTGTTTGGTTTGGAAGAGCCAAACGAGTCTGACTTAGCGAGGATTCTAATTCTTTGTTGAGTCTGAGGCTGGTCATACAACTTGGAAGTTGTTGGGCAGTGATTTTTGTGACCAGTGTAGTCTCAGATTTTTTCAGGGTTTTAAGTCCTAAACATCTCCTGTCATGTTAATGTGTATGTGCTGTGGTTCCTCCTTGCTCATACATGCTCAAGTCTACCCTACACTTTTTTTGTAGAGTAAAAAGACCCATTTTTACTCTCTTCTTTACAGGATGAAACATTTGTTTAGTGCTGCTGCTTTCCTTTCTTAAACTTTGTTTGAGGAAGCTGTAAGGGACGGGGAAAAGTTCAGTTTTAAAGTCATACAGACCCCTGAGGCTGACCTGTATGTAGGATCTTAAAATGCTCCAAGTTTTATACCCCACACACTCTGCAGTGGGGTTCCTGGGAACACCTAAGCTCTGTATTAATTTGTTATCTGTAAAAATATGAAACAATCATGTGTTGCTTTTCATACCTGGATTGCATGGTCGTATCAAACATCTCTCAAAAAATAAATAGAGAGGTTTATTTTAAGTAGGAAAGCTGTAGAGTGAGATAGTGGAGAGATGGAGACGGGGAGATTTGGTGCTGTTCAGGACGCTGTTATTGCATTAGATGAAGTCTGGCTTCTTGCATAATGCATTAGAGCTGACAGGCTTTGCTGCTTCATTCCAAGGCATCTGAATTGTGTTTCAATTGCCCCATGGAGATAGAAGAGCTTCTGAAGTAGGTAAAGGTGCACTGGTTTCTTTACAGTTTAATTTTGGGGTTTTCTGAGGAGGTTTTTGGTGACTTGGGGGGAGTGGAGTTTTTGTTTGCGCTGGGGGGTTTTTTCTTTTTTTTCTTTCCCCCACAGCAGTGAGTTGCATCCCTCCATCAAAAGCAAAAGGAAAAAAGCAAGAGCAAATGCAAGTATCTCAGTGCTGGACTTCCCATGTGGATGATTTAAAGAGTCTGATGCTTTCTCAGCATTAGCTCTGTAGGAGGAATACTGGGAATTGTGCTGCTGAGATAAGAAGGGAGAGGAAGTTGTTATTGCTTCTGAGTACAATCACTGACAACTGAGCCTTGCGTTCCTTTCTGACTGTTGCTGCTTGTTCCGACTCTTTCAGACCCGTTTAATAACTGCTGACAGATACTCACCCAGATATCACAGCGTGCAGCTGTTGAACTGACAGTGCAAACCTTCCCTTGGAGCCTTCTCGTGTTAACTCAGTTACTCTTCAAATTTCTCATGCGGGTGGGAATCTGTTTGTTTGTTTGTTTGTTTTAAAAGCTTTCCAGGTTTATTCCTTCATTTTATACAAGTGTTTCAAACTGTAGTTAATACAAATTATTGATACAAATTATAGCTGCAGAGCTTGTGACTTATTAGAAGTCATTAGAAATTGGAAACAGAAGAGCCCAATCCAAAGAACTGCAGCTTCGACAGCCTTTCCTTCTGGCTCTGACACCTGCCCACTGGCTGTGGAACCCAAAGGACTACATGAGTTCCAGACTGGTTACAGACATGGAGGGAAAGGTGAAATTACAAAACCAGAATGACTCTAAACATTGTGTATGAGGTAAGGGCAAACCTAAAGGAAAGACTCTGCGTGTGTGTCCTCTCCTTTTCCTTCCTCCTTACACTGGCTGGAACTTGCGTGCAACTGGGTTTTCTGCACCAGTTTATTTAATTTATTTCCAGCGTTAATACAAGTGCAAAACTACTTCAAGGCTTTGCTTTGTTGAAGGGTGTAGATGTGTGCTGCTCTGATGATCTGGTTGCAAAGAAAATGGAGAGACTGGTCCATAAGGTGTGGATGCTGTCCCTGAGTGCATCAACAGCCCCAGCACCAGCTTTGTGGTCCGGCAGGAGGGTTGGAAGTTGGGTTGTTATGGAGTCAGTGCAAGCAGGAGTTGTATCTGACAATGCCATGGTGGTGTACTCTGCCAGGCATCATTAGCATGCCAGCTGGGAGCTGGGAGGCAGATGGGGAGCATTAATGGACAGCACGCAGCCAGCCAGCCAAGCAGCAGCTTCTGAATGGAAGATGACAATGTATAATGCATTTTTGTCTGGATTGTCCAGTCTAGGAGAACGTCTGACAGAGCAGTCAAGACATGATGTCATTTTCCCCGGGGAAGGTGTTTGCAGAGTGCTCTGCATCTCTTGCATTCAGTATCTCCTCTGCTCAGTGCTTTTGTTGCAGCATCCTGTTCCTGTCAGTTCTTTGGCAGTGTAGTTCTGAGAACAGGGAAAATTCCAAGCATTCAGATGAAAATGCTTTTGGTTTTGTTTGGTTGGGTTTTTTTCAGTCTCCCAGGGAATACATATGGTTTTCTCTAATTGATGCTGAACAAATCAGCATTTGGGCATTAATATACCAATAAATCTACTGTATCTGTTCTTCTCTTTCAGGTGTGCACTCATAAATTGGCAAACTAGGCTTGTTAATTCCTACATCCAGTATGTGCAAACCTCACAAAGTCAGAGAAATGGATAGTTTTGTAGTCTTTTGAAAATAGATGTAAGTGGATGCCGGTGTGTGTATGCAAATGAATTGCCCGGTGCATATGACCCAGACAATTTTCCTCAGTGGTTTTTTTTTATCTGATGGGTGGTATAAATGATCACATTCTTAGCCTAAAAGTTGCTGAGGATGAGTGGATGAGAAATGATTGAAAATGGATTCGCTTAAGATTGGCAGTGGTTGAAATATTAGAATAAAATAGTTTATTTATTTACATTCTTCTTGTTTACTGGGGGGCTCTACATTTCTTAACCCTTTGATTATCAGATTAACACTTGTCCCCAGGTCAGCACCAATTATGAACAAGAGTAAATAACTATCTAACAGTGTTATCAGTGTGTGGAACCTACAATTTTCAAATCAAATTCAGGTGGGAGCACCCAATATCAATACCATGCTTGCTCTTAGGGCTCCAGTGCCAAATCACTTTAAAGCTGTGCTACCTAATTAAATCTGAAAGTTTCTACCAAATATAAAATTGTGATTTTGCATCCTGGGAAGTGTTGCTCAGACATAACTATCGTGCAGGTGACGTGTAACTGGGCATCTTCATCTCTTCTTGGCATTGTAAATAAATGTGGCTGTGTGGAGAGAGTATGCCCATTTAAATACTGTGTACCACCTCATGCACTCAGTAGGGAAATGCTCTCAAAATGCAGCTGACTGAGGTTAGGACTCAGTTTACAACTTCCTACGGATGGCCCTTCTCCAATCCCAGCGAGAAGGAGCCAGGCAGGGATCTAGGATAAGGAATTTGCATCCACCACAGTTGGCAGCCACAGTCAGGCAGAAAACAGCTGCAAACCTCTCCTTGATACATGTTCTGCCGATACAGCCCAGCTCACTGCAACAGCAGGGCTCAGAGTAACAACTGCTTGCTGCACTATATTGGACTGTTTAAGTTGTTTTCTCTGTATCTGTTTGGTTTGGGTTTTTTGTTTTTTTTTTTTGTTTGTTTGTTTGTTTGTTGGTTTGGTTTTTTTGGTGGGAATAATTGTCACCTATGTGTCTTCTCTATGCTATTCTGTGATGTTACTGACCACTCTCCTAACACCCATTCCACTTCCAAGCTGGAGAACACTAGCCTTAGAGTTATTTACCTCCCATCTCTTCTGTGTAACCTGTCTCAGACTTCTCCTTCTTGTTGTAGTGGGAAGTCTTGAAATTTTAATCTTTAATCATTTAATCTCTTCATTTTTATGTGCATCATCTTTGTTTCTCGATCTTCTAGATGACAGTGATTTGAGTTTTCCCTTTCAGAAAGGAAAACCATTCATTTGCTTTGTGACAATCAAAGATATGAGTTAGTGATAGCACAGAAGGGGAACTTACTGGAAGAAATGTTGCAACTTTCTTTTAAAATTCTTTCACTTGTGTTTTATTATTAATATTAAATGGTGTCACAAATTATACTGCAACCTTCTTTCTTTTCTTGCCCACACAGTGTTTAATAAAAGAAGGGAAAATGCCACTGGATCTCTAAAAGTGTATGTATGTATTTGTCAGAACACTACAGTAGAGTGGCATTACGGTGAGGGCCCAGCCAGGGTGGTAATTATTCTCTCAGCAGTTTAAGACTGTACCTGTTCCCTGCATTTTAAGTGCCTGCTGGAGCAAAAGGCACCGCAAATTGATTAAGTATTAATTGTGACACTGAAAATTTCTGTCACCTGTTGTTGATTCGCATTGAACATGTTTGAATGGTGTGATGCAACTGCTGGCGTACAATCAAGGTTATACAGGGTGGTTTTTTCTGTGAGGTCCATCTACAGCCATGTGGAAAAGCATGGTTTTGCCTTTAAGGGTGTGTGTATGAGACACCAGGTCAGTGATTGTTGGGTCGGAACCCCCCTGTAGGGGCCGGACCGGCCCTGGCGGTGCCGCCGTGTCCCTCACGGCAGCCCCTGGAGCCCACACGGGGCAGCCCCGCAGCAGCTGCCGCTCCAAGGCAGCGGGAAAACTTCCCCCCCCCACAGCTCCTGGAGCCCCTCAGCGGCCTCAGCCCGGCAGGGACAGAGGCAACACCGTCCCCCGCCCTGCCCCGGGAACAACAGGGTGGCTTATTCTCCTGAGCTATCTCGAGGTACTAAAGAACTTTCTCTATATATCTATATTTTAAAGTAAAGCTCCTGCGGCCTCAGGGTTGGGAAGCAGCTCCGTGTTAGTTCTGCACACAAGAGTAACAGTGAGGTCAAATGACTGTTTCCAGACTAAAGGATTTATCTTGTAGGTTAGTGGAATTTTTGTGGGTGAAGCTCTGATAGCCTTGACAGTGGGATGTTATTTTTAAGAATATGGGTCAGTGCAAGCCTTATGCAATAACATGTGGAGAGTGCCACAGTCCTGTGGACTCTGAGATGCCTTTTTAAACCATTTCCCTCCTTACTGAAACACATCAATAAAGAATATTAACTGGGTTTGTGCTGTATTTACAGATCTCCACAGTTTCTTACTTCTGATGCGTAACCTGCCACCAGTCAAGTCACACAGTAAAGGGTATGTTTGCTGCTTCAGGTAAAGCACCCCAACCTCCTCGGGCTTCTGTAGCCACAGCCAGCATGGGGTGCTCTGTGCTGCCGGGGACACACTTTTCCTTTTATTTATGGAAATTCCGCAAGTTATTGGTTATTGCAGGGCATGAGACAGGCACTCCTCTCTACTGCATCACAGCTGGGTGGCTTTAGGCAGCCCAGATCCCTATGGATGAGTGACTTATTCCTGCGGTTTGGCTGCTGTTGAGCACCAGCCACGGCAGCAAGTGTCAAAATCTCCATCCATTCATCACTAAGCCCAGGCTCTCTGAGGGTGTTTTGGATTAATTTTTGACTTATAATTTTCAGAAGTCGGCAAAGTGCATATTTAAACTATGGCAATCATGGGTAATCAGTTTACTATAGATTTTAATGGATGTTAATACAGTTTTCCCTCCAAGTGGAATAAAAATTACTCCTAATTTGATCTTGCCATCAAAAAAGCTTGCCTATGCTTTGATTTTATTTTGTGTATTTTTAATCACTTCCCATTTCAAAGCATGTAATTTTGCATTAATGTACTACTGGGGAACTTGTTCTGTACTAAAAACATCAGTTGTTTTAGTATTGAAGTGTTTCACTTGGTGTATTTCCACCACTGGAGATTAAGATATTTGGCCAGTTCTGACGTGTTTCATACTTTGAAAGTACTTACCTCAAGCTGTTTTTCCTGTTTTCTTTTGTCATGGGTATTTGTAGTCCAGTATCCTGTATTTGTTGCAACATCGTATTTTCCATTGGAAAGGAAGCCATCATTTATCTTCATAAGGGATATTATCCTGCTCTGTGCTTATTAACTTTTTTTCCTCTGTTAATCTGCTGTTCATCACTGAAACATATTCTTGCAATCCTCAGTAATCACCTATTCATGGCTCATCAGTCTAGTGGTCATTATTTTTTTATATTATTAATATGAATTTGATGTCACAGCGATTCATCAACAGCTGGTTAAAAGTGATTCACTTCCACTGTTTAGACAGCATTTCCCAGACTTGCTGTGTTTGAGTTCAGAGCTGAGTCTCTGCAAGTTCTCTGTGTGTGTTTCTCTGTGTTTAAAACTGCTCGGTCACAGCAGCTGCTCCTCAAAAAGATCTGTCATTGCTGTTAACTCACTACAAAGAGCCAGAAATACTCCAAGTGCTGGTCTTGGCACATGGTAGCTGATGGTTATTTTTTCATCACTTAAGGCCAGTGACCCTATGAATTCTTCTACATGATTATTTTGTGCGGTTTCTCCACTGCCTGGTTATAATCTGTCAAAATTAATACCCCATTGCAGAACTGAAATCCTACTTTCCGGGATATGATTTTCACGGGTCAGTACTGAAGTCATCACTGAAGCTTTGTTGTAATCCCAGTTAGTTCAGATAAAGCACAGCTTCTGATTTAAAAAATAAAAATAAGCTGTTCTTCCTTTTTCTTATCACCTCCTTTTTTATGTGACAGAAACGGCTTGTTGTCATCCCATGTTTTCACCTCTGTGAATAATCGGTTTGTAGTGTGTCATATACAGTCCTTTCCTAACTCCTCCCTACCATGGAGGTCTCTTCCCGCATCTCTGGCAGGGATCTTGTTCTGGTTTGTGAAGCCCCTGTCCGGAAACATGGGGTGAAGCTGGTCATCCACAGGATCACCCTTTTCCACTGCTTTCTGGAGAAAATACTACTAAAACTAGGAAGAGGACTAGAGGGAGATTATAAGTAAGAGCAGTATGTTTGTTTGCACCTTGGAAGGACTTTTGATAAGCATGAAGTGCTTCCAACAAATTTCCTGACTTTTCTATTGGCATGTGTAAAATAACTTAGAAATGGCAGCATAAGCTGCAAATAAAAGACAATTTAAAAAAACCACCTGATTTAGAGATGGTAGTGCATGCTGTGGTAAGGCTGAATTAGCCTTACTTTCTAGACTGGTATTTGTGGATTATGCTTTAATGGCTCAGTCCTCCAAGCTACTGAGCAAATCTGGCTTTATCCACTTAGGGCAGGCTCTGCTTTAGCATGTACCTGGTCTCCAGAAGAGCAGTGCAGTGTAAGCTTCTGTACAGGTGGGTTTTTGAGCTACTTAAGGCCTGAACATTTCAGTTACCTCTCGTGCCATTCCCTTTCTCCTCTGGAGACACTGAATGCCCTCATCTCAGCAGGATGCTCGATAAAAGCCTTTATTGGAGAATAAAATACCGTCAGCCTAAGAGAGGGTGGGCTGGCCTAACTCTTTACTCCCTCATTGGTCTTTGGCAATTGGTAAACCCACTGTATTACAAAAATAGAAAGGGTAACTTGGAAATAGAACTCTGCATTTTTTTCCTTAAGCCCTGCCTGAAGTGCCCTAAATCCTCACCATTCTGTCAGAGGGGGGGATTCAGCACAGCCCCCTCCAGGCAAGCCCTAGGCCCACACAGCCTCCCCCAGCAAGTGTGGCATCCTGGGGCCACACAATCAATTCCTCCCCTGCACAACCTGGGGCTTTATTTTGGCACCAGAATCGCAAACTGGCGACCCAGGGGGAAGGAGAACTCATATTCCAACTTCCCACACGGCAATACAGAGACTTACCGCTGAGTCACCAAAGCTGCTTGGGAATATTGTTATAATATTGCCTGAAAACAGCATTCCTACCTGTTAAACTGTACAGTGTTCAGGCTTTCTAAAATTCAGTTTAAAGTGTCTATTTACAGCTGCCTGTTTCCTATGGAATTTAAGAGATGGATCTCCAGTAAAAGGGTTTTCAGCCGGGACATGTAACTCAGATGGAAGTTCATTTTTTGGATCAGCTGGAATTCCAGCTTCAGATGCTTGAGAAGAACGAGTTGCAGCTCTGAGGAGCAAAAAGACTCTGTTTAACCAGAGGACCTTTGGTGCATTTGGTGCTTGGAGGAGAAAAAATACCAGAGAGAGTGTGTTTGTTTACATCTAAGACAGAGAAACCACAACATATATTCTGCCTCATCCTGGTGTCACTGAATATTCAAAATTAATATCATAATCACTTCTGCAGAAATTGAAGACTGCGCTTAAAAATCAACAGGACTGATGTTTGAGCTCCTAGGAAAAATTCCTTAGTATTCCTGTTTATTTTGAAGGCATGTATCTCTGAACATTGGAATGCATAAAGCAGGAATCCAGGATTCTAAGCCTCAAAGCCCCGATGCAGAAAGTATCGGTGCAGCTTTAGGGATGTGCACTGTCGGTTTGAGTCTGTGTCACCATGCAAAGAAAATCAAGAAAGAAAAGAGTGGGGGGGGAAAAGGAAAAGTCAAAGAGTATTTTGACTCAAAGCACTAAGTATCAGTGTTTCAGGGTTTGTGTATTTGTAGGGTTTTTTTCACTGTGGTTGCTGTTGGTGTCAACTTTGCTTGCTAGAAAAGCCTTGGTATGAGCACAGAGTCATGGAATCCTTTAGTCTGGGAGAGAACTGAGCCCAACCATTAACCCAGCACTGCCAGGCCACCACTAAACCATGTCCCCCAGTGGCTCATCTCTTCAGTCCCTCCAAGGCTGGTGGCTCTATCACTTCCCTGGACAGCCTGTTCAGTGCTTCACAAGCCTTTCCCCTGTGCTTTACTCACCAGAGTTAATTTTCCCTTACACCACTGACCTTTAAATCCGAGGACAAAGACATCCCAAATTTGCATTCCACTTAGAACTGGATCCATTGAATTAGACCTGGACCTAATTGCACTCTGAATTGCAAAACACAGCCGTGTCTATGAGATGCTTTCATCTTGTGGCCTCGTTATAATAAGGTGTTAATGGCACGGTGCATTGGGTTGATCTTGGTAATTATGTTTCTGCTGCTCCACGGGATCTTGCTGACTTTTTAGGTGATGCAAGGAGAGTTAATAATGAATAAATTGAAACTGTGTAGTAATAATTACATTGTTCTTGTGTGCATGTGGTATTTGTACTTAAATGGGAAAAAGTGGAGATTTGTAGTATTTTGTTCCTGCCTTTTGCCCCGTGTTCCCGTGTCATCTTTCACTGCAATAACTCTGGCAAGTTTGTAACTCCCTCCAGATCCCTAACAATGATCCCTAACTTTCCCAGGTACCATCTTTGCACAGAAAATGGAAGGACAATGAGTTGTTAAAAAGAGGTTTTGGATAACTTTATTATTTACTTATTAAAAAGCAAAACAATTAAACAGAAACAATTAAAAAGCAGCAATTATTAACAAGAAACAATTTTGAGGCTTAAGGAACATTTCTTTACTTTCTGTGAGAAGTTTTGTGCAAGTCATGGAGAGCATCAGGACCTGGAGGAAATTCCTGTATTTAGCAAAATTCCTCCTCTAATTGGAGAGACCTTGGTCTGGTCCCTCGTGGTTTGGCTACATCCGTAGTTCTGCAAGAGCTGGATATTGCAGCAGCTAAATCCAGGGAAATCTCTGTATTTTGCATGATGAAAGTTTTAGGTTACTCTCAAAATTTACATCAAGAAATTAAAGTCGGTTGAACTGTGATGGGCTGAAGTTAACGATTCCCCCTTGATTTCAGGGGTTATGTTGTCATTTATAAGATCTGAGGGGTCCTAGCCTGAAGTTTTTAGTTGGCAAACTTGAAATTTTCCTTGGATTTGTTTGGCCAAGTGATAAGATCTTAATCAGGCTGTAAACCAGTGAGCATGTGGGACAGGGAAGATGAGAGCGGGGTGACATTAATGCAGGGAGTCACAGCTGGATTTACTACATTAGTGATCTTATCCTGAGGATCTGGATGCCTGTGAGTCTCAAAACGCTTTCAAGTAATTATCCTCAAAAGTGTAAAATAATTCATTTTCTTTTTGAAGTGTCTTGTCTGTGTAACTCTGGTTGCTTTTTGTGAGGGAGGTATTTTTCTCTTTCCTGTTTTTCAGAGGGAGCAATCATTGTTCTCTTTCTTTAGGGATTTACTGTGCTAGCTATGATTTTATGTTTCTCTCTCTCTCTGTTGGAAACTGTTGTTCTGGGCTCTCCAGTGCAAAACAAATGAGGGAACAAACCAGAAATTACCTGGAGGCTGAGCCTTTTCAGTTTGATTTTTTTTTTTCCAAGTGTCCTTTTAAAGGAATCCAGTCTGCTGGCTGAGAGCCTTCCCTGGCATTCCCGAGGAAATGCAGGGATGCCTGTTCAGGGCTGGCAGGGAAGGCTCTGAGCTTGAGGAAAGTTCTGTAGCCTGTAGCACCATCATTATCTTTATTGTGTAGGAGTGTGAGATCAGGATGTGACTGTCCTAAACTATGACTAAGATGACCAACTGGAGCATCATGAGCGTGTTATTTGGAAGCAAATAAAATGCTGGGAGCTTTTGAGCTGGCAAACAGGATTCCCTCTTTCCCCAGGAAGTTTTCTTGCAGATGTGCTAGATTTATTGGATGGAATTAGTACAAATTTAAAAGACCACAGGTAGCTTATTTTAGATATTTATCCAACTAGAGCTGCAAAAGGGCATATTTTGGGCAAGACAGTTGCCCTACAACTGTTTGTGTGTGCCACAAATCTGACAGACTTGAGACATTTCTGTGGAGTTCTGCAGTTGGTGCCATTAAGATGTCACTCTCTATCAAACAAATCTGAGCAGCAGTGAAGGAAAAGGCTTTCAGACAAAACAGACAATCCCCCAGGTAAATTAATTGTTACTGTCCCTGTGGTTTTTTTAGCTTTATAATGTTCCTATTAGGGAAAGAGTTATTGAAATGCTCTCAATTTGTTTTGCTCTGCCTTGGCTGGGAGGGTTATTTACGCTGGTTTATGTGGGTCTCAAATAAAGGACAGTCTGTAAAGACAGTCTTAGAGGCAGCCTGGAAATGGCTGAGATAGGAGAGGTGCAAAACAGTGCCCTGTGCCCCTGGGGAAACCCTGCAAAGTTTCATCTTCCCTGTGGCCAGGAGGTGAGATATTCTTGGCTGTAGGGTGTTGTTCCTCAGAGCGAGGAGGTGTCTACAGAGATGAACTCTTAATACACCATTTTGCTTGAACTGTAAATTCTAGTGGAAAATGTTTGGCCAGGATTAGAAAGGTCATATTCGTAGAGAATAAAAAAAACCCTAAAATCCATCAGCATAAAGGTGCCAGTTCTTCGAGGCAGAATGAGAATTACAAAAGTACCACCATGGAGAAAGTTTATCTTAGTGGGAAAGTGCCACTCCTGACCCAGGCTGACAAAAATAAAAGTGTTTTGTACAGAAGGATCCGGAATTCACATTGACTGCATTAAGGCCATAAGACATGGGATCCTCTTTGCCATTTTGCCTCCTACCTTTATTTTCTTTTGAGCCAAGCTTCTTTACTAATTAAATTACAATTAAAGGTTGAACTCAGTGCTTGGAGTCCTGTTTTTCAATTATGCAAAACAAAATAGATTTGTAGGAGAGACAATGGAGCAAGGAGGAGGAAGTTATGTAATTGCATGGTTTTCTTCTGCTTTTGTTACATGAGTTAAACACTGAATTTGCAGTTCTGGCTCCCCTTGAATATCAAAAATACCAATAGTGGCAAACAGATGCATTTCACATTTTACAGAATACAGTGTTACAGCAGAGGGGCAAATCCAAGTTTTCCTTTGTTTAATGAACTTTTATTGAGGGGAAACAAATCAGTGACAACAAAGAACGATAAATACTTTAAAGATTCAGAAAAGAACTGGTGTTCTCTTTTAAGATACAAAGTTACATGCAACTTAAAAATATCAAAATTGGGAAGGAGATGATTTTCTTTAAGGAAACAATGAACTCTGCCAAGGTAGTTTGGGGACCCATCAACATTTGATATGAAAACTTCAGAAAGCTGATTTTGAAGGCTTTTTATTTCCTTGTTTCCAGTTGGTGTCGTGCCACTGAGTTCTGTTGAACTGCTTTGCTGCAGCTGTTCCAAGAGGTTCTGTTGCTAGTGGGTATTTTTTCCATCTCATTCCCCATATGCTCCTGCTCTGCAGTTGCTGATTCAGCTGTATTTTGGACTCTACGTGTGTCTGTTGTTCAGAACCGTCCTTCAGCACAGAACCTTTCAAAGTAAATAAATTTACAGCTGAACATAAACTTGACTCTCCCACTCAGCACCGTGTTGTTCTTTGTGCTGCCTGACCCATCTGCCTTATTAAAAGCTGCCTGCTCTGCTCATCCCTTTGCTGCAGTCCAAATAATCCGTAAATTGTTCTTTGTAAAACCCTTTGTGTCTCTGCAGAGTGACTCCTCCAAGCTGTTTCCATAAGCACAGTACATGATCAAAACTGCAGCCCTTAGAGAATTAAATTAGTCCTGGTTGGGCAGTTTCGTGCTGAAGAGGGGAATGGTTTCCTTGAAATGAAGGGGAGAAGATTTATCCTGATTTGGATAAATCAAATGTGCTCTCAAATGTGATGATTTGGATTTGGTTTGGCACTGGTTTCTTGCACCCAGCTTTCTAATTCAAAGAACTTAATTACAGAAAACAGAACTTGTAGAACTTCTTTTGGGTTTGTGTAAGCAGCGAGAAGAATTTGTTATCTGAATTTTAAACTCTTTCACCTTTTTATTACTGCTAATAGAGCTCAACAAGGCTGTACTTTGGTCTTCTCCTTCCACTCAAAGCAATTTACTTTTATTCTGAAAATTAATGCAAGGGCTGTCGAGGAGCTGGGGAAGAGGAATATTTTATTTTTTGAAACCACTGCTATCAGAAGGTATTTACTTATATGCATTACTTACACCCTGTATTTATGCTTCCCTACTAAAAATGCTACCAATTTCCAGTCAGGTTGTTTTTTACTGAAAATATTGTTATCCATCTAACCAGGATAGTTTGTAATTTCTTCTCTTCCTTCCTCAGAAAATAATGTTATAAATACTCATGTGGCAACAATATTTAAATACCTGTGGAGAAACTGAACTCTGGATTACACATCTTAGTGCAGCTTTACCCCAATTTAAGAAAACGTTTCTAGTTATTAAGGAGCTGCTCAAGAACAATTAAAAACCAACTGAGTGAAATGGTTCAAGGGTTCAGCTTTGCACAGAGTCATTAAATGAGTTCAGTTCTGGTGGCTGAGGAAGTGTGAGAGCTTCAACTAATCTTGTGTGCGTAGAAATACTTCCACAGATAAGGAGTAATTGAGAGGGAATCTTTGCACTTGTGGTACAGAAGGAAATTAAGCTCATTTCTAATGGCTTTGGGACACAATTTGAGAGAAGGGATAACTCCTGGGAGTTATGGGAAGCAGCATTGATGCATTATGAAAACGGACATATGTGGATTGTTCTGTGCTTTGGAGCCAAATAACCAAAGTTGAGCTGGGTTTAGATCTTAATATTTTATTGTTCTGGAGAGAGGGCTGTTGCTCAGAGCCATTGCCACAACATGTTTCCTATCAGTTGCCTCAGTTGTGATACTGAGGGTTGTGGGGAAAGAAGGGAAACAGCAAGGGGGGAATGTTCCTGGCTCCCGGTGCCAGAGGAAAGGGTTTCTTCCACAGAAGGAAGTTTGAACTGAAATCCTTTTAGCTGAAATCCAGAATCTTCTCTTTTTCCTTCACCCCCCACTTGATTTCCCACATTTCACAATGCTGTTTATATCATCACTTGGAATATTTTATGGATAATGAGGCAATTTCTCCCTTGTTGGAAAGCTGTAAGACCTTGCATCCCTCGTATCTGTGATGGCTATAATTACATTAATTTTTCACATCATCATAGATTCACAGCACTTGGGTTGCTCCAAGCCCCTTCCAGCCTGGGCTTGGACACTTCCCAGGATGGGGCAGCCACAGCTTGTCTGGGCACCCTGTGCCAGGGCCTTGCCACCCTGAGAGTAATTTTTTTTTTCTAATATCCAATCTAATAATAACCTTCTCCCTGCCAGTTTAAAGCCATCACCCCTGGTCCTGTCACTCCATGTCCTTTATCCCAAGTCCCTCTCCAGCTCTCTTGGAGCCCCTTGAGGCCCTGGAAGGTGCCAGAAGGTCTCCCTAGAGCTTTCTCTTCTCCAGGCTGAACAACCCCAGCTCTCTCAGCCTGTCTCCACAGCAGAGCTGCTCCAACCCTCCCATCATCCTTGTGTCCTCCCTCTGGTGTCAGAGATTGTTCTCAACCTACTTAAAATTCTCCCTGGGTTTCAGTTATTCCAGGCTATTTTCCTGCTGTCTGAACTGCACCATCACTGCATCCCCTCCATGTGCAGCACCATCAATATTGTTTCCTGCAATATTATGCTTTTTGCTCAGTCCTGGCCCTGTGGCACAAACTTGTTGATTGTTTTCCAGAGCGTGGAGCGGAAACTGTGGAGAGTTTTCAAGGGATGAATAAAACATTGCTGCTCATTCTCAGTTAAACACCCCAGAAAGGGACAGGGGGCTTTCCAAAATTACTTGAAAGCCTGAGAACGGGCAGCTTTTCAGCCTGACAGTGATTCCCAGCTTCCCTTGTTTGTGGATGCCTGAATGTTTCAGAGGAGCAGCACATCCCATTTGGAAGCTGCTGAGCCCTGAGCTGGGATGTGGCTTGTGCTGCTCCTGGGCCACCACTTGCAGACATTTTGGATGCTGCTGGTGGTGGGAGCTGAGTCACACAAACACCCCCAGGAAAGAAAACAAATCTGGTGGAGAATGGCTCTTTTATTCTGCCATTCTCTCTCCTGGAGAAGGGAAATACAGTCTGGTGCTTTTTTGCTTCAGACAGAACTTTCTTTTTTAGCTAAATAAAGTAGTTGGGTTTTTTTTTCCCTATCAGTGAGTCACAGCAATCATGGGAAGAAAAAGTTACCTAAAATGATACAAGTACTGCTGGGATTTTACCATTTTAGTAGCCCATCTCTAGATTTTGAAATATTGTTTCTGAAACTCAATAAAAGTCTTTTAAATTTCTTGAATTTTTTTCTGGACTTTGTTTGGTAGCAGATCCGACTGCAGGTGGAGGAGAGACTAGGAATTGTTTCCATTTGAGCATGGCCAGCTCCTGTTAAAACAGGCCCTGCTTTTACTCCAGGGCTAACTTTGTTCCTAAGGGCTATATCCACATGGACCTCTCACTTGAAGTCCACTTTAGTCCATTGGTGTGAGGCAAGTAGAAGAATTTCTCTGACCTTAATCTTAAATCTCACAATTTCTCTCTTTTTTTTTTTTTTTCTTATTCCAGTGTGGTCAGAGTTTGGAACATAAGGCAGAGTTCTCCTGTGAAGTTGTTTGATGTTTGTTGCATCTGATTAACTGTTAATGTCTTGGATTTGCAAGCACTTTTGGGAGAGTAGTAGTGCTTTGGTGCTCAGAAATCAAGAAAATGACATAATTAGTGGGCACATAAAGAAAAACAATCAGGTTTATTCTTATGATTAGTCACAGAATTAATCTGGTTGACTATTCTTTTCCTTTCAAATTGCTTTATTGTAGGATGCTTTCATTCCAACTTTTGATATGTTATTTACAAACTGAAAAGACAAAGAAATCCAGAAATGCAAAGAATGATCTTCATATTAAATTATCCTCTTTAGAGAACAAAAAACCCACCCCAACTAAATAATTACTTTGCTTGGTGCTTGTTAATGAGCTTGTTATGTATACACAGTACAAGGAATATTAATGAAATGTTATGTTACAGCTCCACAGCTCTTTTTTTTTTTGACCCAACAAGTCATTTTGTTTTCTTTTGGGTTTAACAGTGGCAATAATACCCTGATAAGGAATTTGTGTGGAAGCCCAGAGACTTCTCAGGGCTCGGTTTAAGTTATGGCAGCGTGGCTGAGAACTCTGACCTTCCCTCAGTCCCCGTGGTAAAAGCACAGTGAGCAGAGTCTCTGTGTTTAAGCAGATTTTTTATGAGTGACAGTGGCAGGAAAACAACTCCATTTTTTTTCCAGGTGATGAAGGGTTTATGGTTAGCAAAGAAATGTGGATTTTCTTTCCAAGCTCCTTAAAAATAGTGCAGCAAGCCCAGCATTGACAGGGCAGGATTTGAAAACGGGGAGGTTTTAGGAACACTCAGTGGGGAGGAACCGCTGCTGTGAGGGACTCACAGCCCCTTAATTAAAGTGTCATATCCTCACACTGCCAGTGGTTATTCCCTTTGGGCTGCCATCCCTTTCCAAACAGGCATTAAAGGGAACCAGTGGGTTGTTGCCCACTCTGCATGCTGCTGGAACAGTGCTGAGGCAGATCCGTGGGCTGGGAAGCCGCTCATCCCCCTGGCTGCTGCAAATCCTCTCACACACTGCTGTTTCCAGCAGAGATGGGTCTTTCCCTATGTTTTTGAGACTAAATGCCAAATTCTCCTTAGTGCTCTGTGGGTGTTCCAATCCCTCAGTGGCTGACAGAGGAATGGAATAAGCTCCGAGTTTAATACCTGTTAACAAACCCTTGCATTTCTATTGCAGTTGGATAAACAGGACACAGGTATCCTACAAGATACAATGTGCTTTATATCTGCCTTAAAAAAGGCAACCAGAACTCATCAAAAAACACAAAGGGTAGATATTTTTACCGTTGAAATAGTTAAGGCAGGTTAGAATCAGTTATCCTAGATGGAAAATGGACTGGAGGCTCAGGCAGTCTTGGATTTTACCGTTGCCAGTGGAAGGTGCTTTCAGAGCTCAGTATTTCAGTAGGCACCTCAGGTATTCACACACTGTCCTTGGGTATGTGGTGCATCCTGAAAGGTGTGAGTCAGAGAACCTAATTCTGGGAATGGTGAGTTCTCCATGTGTCAAAGAATCTGCATAACCCAGGTCATGTGCCTAAAAAAAGAGAGAGAAGGCAGGATGAATTATCCCACCCCAACAGCCAGAAAACGCGCTCACTGCTCATTGGTTATTTAGTTGCTTGGAGGGTTCACAGAACTCCCCACTCATGTATATTTTAAAAATATTTCCGAGGAGTTTGGGTTTTCTGAAGTAATTCCTGTTCAGTTGTTTTGCTTTCATAGGTTTTTTTATGTTAATTCTCAGAGTTCTGGCAAAAATGGCAGTTCAGGGTCTCACAGTGAAGCTACTAAATGTTGAGTTGCTGCGGCACAGGGGCCCTGAGAAGGTTTTCTGAGAGCATTTTGAGTCGGGGAAGGAAGAGGGAAGAGAAAGACCTACAGGGGTGTTTGGCAGCTGGGTAAGGGCTTGGGATTGTTTTTGCCATTTGATCCGATGGGATTTTGGAGAGGATGCTTGGAGAAGAGGCAAAAGGCATTTTGAGCAGGGCTGGGAGGGTAACTCTGAGAAGGACCGAGCTGCTGAAGCCCTGAGGCTGAATTTGGGAGCACAAGAATTACCTTTCTGCAACAGGGTGAGGAAGGAAAGCCGAGTTCACCTTTCAGTGTGTGTGGGCAGAAAATGCCCACACTGAGATGGCACAGGAGCAGTCAGGGAACTCTCACTGGGGATTTTCCCTTTGCCTCCCAAAATCCTCGCTTTGTCCACTGCACTGAGTCTCTCCCACCTCACAGCTCGAGCCGTGACCATCACTGCAGTAACAGTAAAGTGACATTCTGTCAGAGAACACCTTCATGTTTGTATTCCATCATCAATTTGTGTCTGATTCCAGTGTAATCACCAAGACTGTTCCTAGTATTGCTTTATTCACACATACATTTAAAAATGGCTGAGTTAATTTCAATCTGGAACACTCTGGACGTTATTCTGTGTAATAGATTTTGGAATGAACCCTAAAATAAGTGTTTTAAAAAACCAGCTCACTGAATTGCCGTGGATTCGCCGTCTGGTTGAAAAGGCATTTCAAGCCCTCAATTCCAATACATTTTATTTCTAACATGACATTATTATTGCATGACTAAGTATCAGCATCTTAAATACTGTCCAGTGATCTTGAAGCTTCCCCACCTTGGCATATATGGTGTTATCAAATCCACATGGAAGCACGTCCCATATTTGCTGTTCCCACAGCCACTGCTTTGCCAGGCTGCACATGGGCAGGATTTTTGGGGCACAGAGAGCCAGTGTGCTCCCCTCTTTGGGGAATTCAGCCATAAGTCACTGACTAAATTACTTTTGACTTGTTCCTGGTGTTATGAAGGAACCACCATTTCTTCCAGCACAGAAACTTCGGGGACTGTTGGTGAAGAGGAGGGAAGGTTCAGTTCCCCCCTTGCCCAGCCAGACTGCACCACTCTCTTCTCCCTGGCATCCATCCCCTCTCCAGCCTTCCCAAGGCAATATGAAAAGCAAAGGGAGGTATTTAGTAGAAATTTTCTGTGGAATGAAGTTGTGCAGAGCTTGCTTTGTATTTCTCTTCAGGGAATCAAGAATTCCTACTTCTTAAACCTCTCTGTACCACTGGTATTTATTTCCCTTTCAACAGCACTGCGTCCTGCAGCTTCAGTATTACCACTTTGTGGCACTTGCTTGGTGCTTTGAGCCCCTCCAACTGCTGCCAACCATCAAGCTTTCAATGTATAATAACTAAGCAAGGTGGCTTTGTGAAAGAAAATAAGCAGATGTCAAGGTTACGGCTGATCTCGGGACGACAAGTCCCCGGTAATAAGCACTTGGCTCACAAAGACTCACTCAGTAGTTCTGCAGGAGATTTTAGCATCGTTGTGAGTCACAAAAGCTTTTGTTTTATCCAAGACAGCCAAGCTCAAAGCCATGTTATTTCCAGGACACAATCGGGCTGGAGTTTATTCCAGGGGTGTGGGCTCTGCACGGTTGTCATTTCCAACTCCCACCGTCTCCACAGTCTTTGTTTGCGCCTTCACTTTTTCTCTTGCACTGAGCTCTTCACTTGGAAGTGTCCAGGCTGTGCTCCAGGGCAAAGCTTTCCTGCCTCTGCAATGCCGGGAGCAGGACAGCGGCTCCCAGCACTCACCTTGGAAGAACCTCCTCGCTGTCTCCCTGTTTCTTCCCACACGTTCACCCATGAGCTGCCTCTCTCCGTGTCTTCTTCCCACTGCCAGCCCACAAAACTTGTCATTCTGTGTCTGTGTCTCCACTCCCACACAGCTGTCAGCTCTGTGTGCCCTGCATCCCGTCCTTCCCCCGGCTGCCACAGTGGGATCATTCCCTTGGAAGCAGAGCAATCTCCTCCTGGATACAAACTGGGCAACCTTCCACCCCCCCAAACACCCCGGTGCTTACATACATATAAATTTATTTTTTTTTGGTGGTATTTTTGTGGTTTGTTGTACCAATGTGAAACAAGCGTTGTTTGGCTTCTCAGCCAACATTTACAAAACATTTTCCGTGGTTTGAAAACAAGCTTTGAGCAAAGCACGGGTTGTTCGGGGATTTTTTGAATTAAATCCAGAAAATTCAGTAAAAACTGTACATGCAGGGGAAGGGCAGGTGGTGGTAAGGACTGAAAAGGTAAGAAGACATTTATCATTAAATTACTTTTGGATGAAGCATTTGAGCCAGAGACAGTTTTATGTGTTTTTCCAGATTCGGAGATGGAGCTATGGCAGAAGAACAGGCTCTTGAAAGCCTCAGCTGAGTGTCACAGGAAAGCTGATTTTGGGCAAGCAGACAATTAGGCACAAAGAGATCAAGTACACACTGTTTTCTAACATGATCTGGCAGTCAAGTGGAGTAGCTTGGGTTTTTTTCAGTCTGACTACCCTGTAGGTGAGTGTCCATTCTTAACTTCCCCACTAGATTCTCACCTGTCTGTAACACTGTAAATCCAGGAGAAAACCTGGATGGGATCCTTTTGCTGCTGATGTAATCAGTGTGCTGGACTCGTGCCAGAACAGCACAACTCATCTCTGCCTCTTTCCCTTTCTTGTTTCTCTGAATATCCCTGAACCAAACCTTGAATCAAGATCCTCATTCCCATGTCCCTAAACCAAAGTCTGTGTCCCACCAGCCCCATCATGAGGAGGTGCTTGCTGCTTAACCTTAGTGAAGCATCCCGCTGAAGGAACAGGAGATCCGAGGATTGGGAGACAACCAGGAGGCACAGTCTGTTCAGAAGAGGTTGCTGCAGATCCCTCAGGAACTCTGTTGGTTTTGAGGCAATAACTCCCCAAAAGTGGCCATTTGCTGGACCTGTGGCAGGTGAGCTGTGAGAAAACTGGATTAGAATTACCTTTTAAAAGGTAGTCAAGTATCAGAATGGTTATTCTGTGGAGGGTTAGGCAAGTCTGACTCTTTTTCTCATCTTGACCAGAGGAAAAATATGAGAATATATATTGAATTTTCATATAGAAAGGTGAACTGCTTTGTCTTTGCAGTCTCAGTTTATTAGGAGAGATTATTCCACCATTGTGTGATCTGGACATGGAGTTTTGGACTGCTGAAGTGAATCAAACAGTTTAAAGGTAATTTGTTATGAAATGATACCTTGGGAGAGAAAAAAAATTCCTTCTGGAGCCATAGTTTCCGCGGTGTTAGAGGTTACAGGCCTGCTCTCAGATAATATCATCAAATGATTCATTCGGAGTTTCTTCTGCTATTAAGGCAAAAAAAGAGATAATCTTCTGGTATAACCCTGTTTTCCATACAGATGGATTTATGTGGCTGGGGACAAAATAGGTACCTTTGGAGATAAGTGGACTGGTTGAAAACCTGGAGACTGTTACAAAGTACAGATTTCTTTGGGTGCTTGTGACGGGGATAAAACTGGATCCAGCGCTCCTTTGCCCCTGGTTTTGTTTCTCTGAACAGGCAGTGTGGATACTTCCCATTGTTACAATTTCAATTACCCTGCAAAACTTTTCCTTGTTTAGTAACAGGTTATACAACATAATTTGCCGCATTGTGTCGTGATGTTTCCACTTTGGAACTGCACTTTAAATTTTGCTACTTCTGAGCGAGCAATAAATCTGTTAAATTGTTTCTGCCCCGTGTGGAAATCAAACCTAACGCTCATCTACATCAAAAGCACGAGGTGCCTTCTCAGCTCTCGTGCAGTTTGTTTTGGGGTTGGCTGAGCCACAATTTGGGTGAAGTTACATTTAATTGCAAAGTGTGCCAGTCTTGCTGCCTTTCCTCTGCCAGGTGGAGGATGCAAGGGATGCAAACGTTGTTGCCATTTGTGTTGTCCAAGCGTTGGATTTGGTGGAAAACTGGCAAGAGCTGGGTTTGCAAAGCTGTTGGTTGTGTGCTCAAACAAAGAGAAATCTGTGAACATTGAAATGGTGAAGCTGTTTCCAGAGAATTGAGTTTTTCAGTCAGTGCCTTGGCTGGGCCATCCTGGGACAAAAATTTCCCTTCTGCTCTTTACAGAGGGACATGTGATGCATTGCCACTGTCAGGAGCAGAAACAAAGAAGAATTTCATTTTAAAACTTACTGGAGTGCAACTGTAAGTTTGAATTAAAGTTATTGATTCATTTACACGCTGAGAGTAGAGACTTAAACTGATCAGCATTATCTGGTGAAGCAGAGAAGTTGTCCTGCTTCCCACTCCAGATGGGAACACTGAGAGCATAAAAAGTATTGTCTGAATTTCCAAGGCTCTACAGGGGTTGATTTTTTTTTTTGTGCTTTCAGCTTTTTTGAGCTTTGAGATTTCTTGATGGGGCCACAGGGTTTCAAACCATGGTCCTTAGGTGATGGACAGAGAGACTGGAGCTGAAAATTGGGAAGAATTGCCCAACTCTGTTAAAACCAGGCTTTCACTCTGGGGGGTTTAAAATGAGCCAAGAAGCTGAGGAGCAATTGTTTTGCAGGTAGGGTGTAATGGGGAACACAAATTGCAAGTGCTGTTTGGAAAACTCCCTTAGGATACTGGAACGTGGCCACCTCCCGTTGCTCTGCAGTGCAAAATAACTCTCCTGCCTCTCTTGTTTATGATCTTCGTGGCAGTGCTGTGCATCTGTCACCAACTGAATTCTGTTGCACCTTGGGACATCTGCGACTGTATCAGTTTGGGTTTGTGTGGTTTTTTTTTTAATTCCAGGAGAAGTGAATTCTTGGAGAAGCCAGTGGGATGTGAGGGAGCAAAATGCAGATTTTGTTCGGTCTTGTTTAGTTTCTTACAGGTACTCTTGTGAATGATACTTCATGGGACTGATTTTCTAAAGAACCTAAATTTGAAGGGCAGAAGTCAACTTTCTCTGTCTGATTCTACATTTAATGGAGGAGGGTTGGGTCAGGTGTTTCACCTTGCTGCCTGGACTGGGATGCACAACATGGCATTTCAGCAGGGCAGATTTAAGGCAAAAAAATGGCATCAGTCTCTCCTCAAGGATGTGAAAAAACCCACATGAAAAGCAGAGTTAACAAGAAAATATCAGCTGGTTACAGGGAGGGGCCTCTCCCCTGGCTTCACTCCTTTGCTTCACAGGCAGAAAGATTCATCCAAAAGCAGCAAAAAGCAGTGCAGCAACATGCCCCAAGGGATGGGTCTGGTGTTTCATGGTCAGGAGAGGTTTGAGGAGCCCTGGAAGGAGCCAGGCCAGGTTTGCTGTACCTCCAGAGGTGCTTTGCCCATGGAAAAGGGTGTTGGGCACGAGGGGGTTTGGGGGTTGCTTACACAGTGCCTGCAGTGGGGCTGTCACAGCAGCGCCGTCATTCCCTGCCTCCCCCCGGTTCCCAGCTCTTATTTCTTCCAAAGGAAGTGACACAGCCACAATGTAACTTTAAGTAACTTCAAAGAGTGTTTTCAAGACTTTTTAATAACACAGTAGAACTTATTTAATACTCCAGTTATAGAGGAGTGACTATAATAAGAACTCTTCAAATGTGATTGTGTTCTGTGAAGTATCATCCCTCTTAAATAAGTGGTGTTATTATGGAAAAGGCTTGTTCATACACCCGGTACATTACTGAAAATTGCTTTTATAATTCAGATTCCAAGTAAATCTACCAGTATAGAGGGAAATTATTACTTATTTCCTGATCATAAACATCAGAAAGCACTATGGTTTGGATTCTTGTGGCAGAATTACACTCAGCTTGTCTGACTAGTTCTGTGGGAGCCCATGGAATTACCGTGGTAGGCAAACAGAAAAGGGTTTGATACCAAGTTGCCAGTGTTCTCTTAGAAATGACCATCTTGGCCAGCGTTGTGTGGTTTAAAATGTGTGTGTGCAACTACCCCTGTGCTGCTTTTCACTGTCCCAGGCCAAGGTGATGTTCCAGATGTTGTGCAGGTTAGATGAGAGTCCTTTTGTCTCTTTGCTGCCTCCTTCTCCAAACAAACAGCACTTGCTGCACTTCCCTTCTCCTTCCCTGCCATGTGCAGTATCTCAGCAGAGCACTTGAGAACCCTTTCCCATATATATTTTCTCAGAAAGAAGAAAAGAAGGCAAAAATAAGATGCCTTTGACAAAATCCCTGGCAGGAACTGAAAGACTCCAAACCTACACTTGTCACAGGAGCTCTGTTGCTTTATTGCCTCTTTCCTGGTTTGAGAGATTGTTGTATCTCTTTCCTTCAATAAATTGAGAGGTCACTAAAGCTGCCCTGATCTCAGCAGACATCTCTGCTGCCCATGCCAAGGCTGGCTGTCAATCTGACAGTCTGGGCTCCCCTGCAGGAGCTGTGCAGACGTACCCAAAGCTTCCTGAGGCTCCCAGGGGCAGGTACAGAGGAGCTGTTTGCCAAACACAGCCCCGGGACACTCTGGCAGAGCTTCCTTAAATGTCTTTTAACAGATGCCATCCCCCTTACATTTCCAGTCATTTGATGAGACAGGCCAGAATGGTTTCCCTTCAGGATTTTGTTTTGGCTGCCCTTCAGCTGCGTGTGATTTGTGGGGTTCTGATTTCATGTGCCTTCTGAGGTTAAACTTTTGAAGTATCTACTTAAGAGACCGAGCCGAACACGAGAGCACTGCTGTGATCAGCACTTAGGTGTTGTGCTCTGTTGTTTGGGTTTATCTTGAAAATGAGAAGGAAAGGAGGCATCATCCATCTTCAAACTTCACCAGGATAAGTGTTAATCTTTCGTTTCCAGCTCATGAATAAATAAATGTGTTTTGGTGGTGTTGTGAGGAGCACAGAGGATTGTTGGAGCAGTGATCTTACCTCGCAGGGCATCGTCATCTGTCAGTGCTGCGTGCTAGAAGGGTGTTATCTGTTGTGAATTCTGTCAGCAAAGCTTAGGCAGGCATTAAAAAGTCAGGTTTTGTCAGCAGCTGCCACAAAGTGTCTGAAGGAAGAAAAGAAATATAGATTTTATGTAGGAGAGAAGCTGGGATATTTTGTAGCTTCCCATTATTCACAGGATTTACCAAAAACTGATCCATCATTACTTTTGGGATTCTTTCCCTACTATGCTCAGAAATTCACTGTGAAACAATCTGTAGGGAAGG
Organism: Pachyramphus minor; assembly: GCA_013397135.1. Lineage (NCBI taxonomy): Eukaryota > Metazoa > Chordata > Aves > Passeriformes > Tyrannidae > Pachyramphus > Pachyramphus minor. The sequence continues at coordinate 214,220 of VYXB01003410.1, read as the reverse complement.
ACAGGACCTGATTCTCCGACTTCTCTGGGATCAGCTTTGAGACCTGTGGTTGAGACACATTTCCCCCTCCAAAAAAGTGCTTGGAAACTCCAGTTTCCAAACTTATTTTTATTCACCTTTGTGCTGGGGTAGAGTTCACTTGCAGAAGAGTTGAAACCAAAGGTATGATCACATTTGTATAAAGATCGTTTGGCTGGAATGTCCTGCCACCAGCCAAACCCATCCAAATAAATGATGCAATTATTGTAACACCCCAGTAACTTTTTCAATGAGACACCAACAAGAGCAGCAAAACCCCACGATATCGTAGACAAAGAACTCTTTTGTCCGGTGGTAATTGGAGGTTTTCTCCTCAATATAGTCCTTTGCTCAATTTAATGCTCACCCAATGAGCTTAATGCATTCCTAATTGAATCTGTGGCTGCCTGGCTATGAATAAAGGATTGGGCCTGATGGGAAAGGTCACACTGACCTTGAGAGCTCTCGAGTTACAAGACATTTCAGCAGTGGAGTAAACAATTTAAATACATCTTGGGAAGTAAAAAAATCCCAACGATGGAGCCAAACACACAATCAAATGATGCTTTGTTCTACTAATAAAAAGTCTATCTTGTCTCTTCCAATGCAGTGAGTTTTATGTACTCTCTGTCAGCTTAACAACTCAGTTCATCAGTTAGAGCTATTTTTCCCCATGTGAAGTTTGCAAACACCAAAATGCCAAGAGTGACTCTTCCTTATCCCCTTCTCCAGACTCCAAAGGCGTTACACCTGATGTAGCTGCAACAGGTTTCTGTAGCTCTGGTGAGTTCCACTGCCTGAAGAAGGGATGAAAAACAAGGAGAAAAGGAAGTTCATTGAGAAAATTCATCCAAAAAGAAAAAGAACTGGTTGTGTGAGCTGGAAGTAGGAGATGATCTGTCTTGTGAGAAGGGCTCAGTAGAACATGTGGGCGTGGCCCAGAAGCAACAGGAAAAAAGATGAATGAAGTGGCAGAGCAAAGTCAGAGTGGAACAAGGTGGTTTAGAACGACCCAGGGCAAAAGACGTGAGTTTTTTTATTGTTATTATAATTAGTTTGGATGGAACACCTGGAAATGGGAGAGCAGCTCCTAACACAGGGTCTCTTGATACAGCAGATCTGTTACAGGGGTTCAGGCTTTTGCTCCCCGCTGCCCATCCTTGTCAGGGTAGGAAAGCAGAGCTGAGCTGCACAGGGACAGAGGGGAGGGAATAACAATGTCCCCTTTCCTCACCTGATTTGTCACCTCCAAGCACTGCTTTTTGAAAGCTGAGAAAATACCATTTCATAATTTTTTGCTTTCCTGCACATTTCCCTCGAATCATGTGGAAAAGGGTATTTTTTTATAGCTGCTTCTTTTACCAACTTGTGGAGTAAAAAAAAATACCACAGCAAGAGCAACTGAAATACTAACTGAAATTTATGTTTGTTCTTGGCCTGACACTATTTACAGGAGGAGTTGTGATGTTCCTCTCTGAATATTCTGGTAAGTATTACGGTAAAGGCTCACAGACCTCAATTAATACTTGCAAATTCCTACTAGTAAGTAAAAATAGCCAAAAGATATTGCTGTCCTCGAAAAAAAACAAGGTTATTGACGTCAATAAAATATGTAATAACATTATCCAGGAGAAACGTGGTGTTGCACAGGCAGAATGTCAGTGGTGTGAGCAGGCAGCACACGTAAACAGGAATTTCTCTGCACTTGTCCGTGTGTTAGGGGCAGGTTAAGTAGCCTCACGTGCACACACGAAATTAATTGCCAGAATAATTGTTATGGCTTGAAAAATCTATGAAGCAGAGGTTAAACGGAATTAGAACTGTTGGAATGGTTACGGTTTTGGATAATTTTTATTTTTTATGCAGAGGGGAAAAAAGTGCCACCTAAAAATTATTTTAATGACGTGAATAACTGTACACTGAAATGGCTCTCATGGGTGTGAAGCAGGCAGGACTAGAAGTCATTCTTGTAGAAAATGAGGATGATGGCCTTGGTGGCCAGATTTTCATGGTAGTTCCCCGAAAACTTACTGACCTCTTTGCAAAGTCAAGGAAGACCTGGGATCCTTTAACATTTTTATTTTCCATCTCCAGCATGATGGGGACTACTGTGTTTTTAAAAACATTCAAACCTTTATTTTCATTTTTTATTTGTTAAATTGTGGCAGCTTCTGTACCCTGATAGCTGAACTCCCTCTTGCACATCAGAAGCATTTCTTACATTACTCATTGTATGTAACTGGGGTTTCATTGGGCTTTCATGGCACAGACGTTTGCACTTTCCAAGTTCTCCCTCCATTTTTTGGTGGGGGAACAACTGTAAGCTGATACTTAGTGCATAATAAAAACCCATGAAGAGAAGAAAAACCAATCTGTGGCTGCGAAGGAGGAAAAGCAGCGTATAAACGTAGCAGGAGAGGGAGAATTTACCAGTTCAGTCTGACATGGGAGCATCCTGTACCTCCTGGGATTTGCTAGACCCGGAGCAAGGTGAGGTTTCAGACAGGAATTCTTGTTTCCCTTACCGGCAGCAGTTTCTCTCCTCTTTTAAACCCCCATCAGGAGCAGCAGTTTGTTGCTAGGTGCTGCTGGGCCGGGAGCTGGTTTCCAAGGGTGCTTTTATATTTGACTAACCCCTGCACAGCTCGAGAGGGATTTTGCCCCCGTGAGTTCTGATTTTCCCTTCGCTTCTTCCTGTGTTTTGCAGAGAGGAGAAAAAAAATCCTTCTTTCTCCTCATAAATTTAACGGAGATAACGTCCCCCAGCTAAATATAGCAGAGTTACATTTCCTCCTTGGAACTGGAGGAATGGTGTGTGCAGAAGTGGTACGGCTGGATTGGTGCTGCTGTCAGGAAAGGCTGTTAAAAAAAAATAAAATCAAATTAAGCCTTATTTATTTTTAGCTCTGTGATGATTGGGTTTGCATGACCTAAAGAACTTTAAAAAAAAAAAAAAAAGTAGAGCTTTTATCAGTATTTGTTCACAGTTGATGCAAGCAAACTCTGTGGAAATTCAAGAGAAAACCATAGTATAGCAGAGAAGACAGAAGTCTGGGTTTCCAAGAGTAGAGGCCAATCCCCCTTTCCATCTATTTAAAATAATCAGGAGTTGAATGAGAAGTTCCTTGCAGTTGTTTCAGTAACCTTCCTGCCAGGGGTCTCACGGAAGGAAGCTGTTAATTGGGAACGTGCCTCTGCTGGCACAGAGGTTACGAGATCCTGTGGTTGGTTAACAGGGGTGGAGAGCTGTGCCAGGGACACTCAGCTCCTTCTGGGGCACTCTAATTTGGGGAGGAATAGCACCTTTTCAGATGCTTTTTTTCAAGCAGAGGTGGGGGAGGATGTTTCTTGAATTACAGATAAAGACACCCTATTTATTCTGAAATAGCAGCAATGGAGAGCTATAAACCCACCTTCCAAACCTGTCAGTTTTTCTTACAGGGGTTGAAGAAAAAGCAAAATTGAGGGCAAAATGCTGACAGTACTACTCTGAAGCTTTGGAATTTGTTCCATCAGCTTGTAAGTACGATGTGTAAAATGAAATTTTTCAAGTCCCTCTGGGTTTTAGGGGCTGCCCTTGAAGTGTAGCTGCAGCTCTGAATTGATCAGATGGTATTGCCAGGATCATTCATCTGTGGTATGATAGTAACAACAAGGCCCTTTTACTGCTTTTCTGAAAAGGAAAGAATATTCTAACAAGGGAGAAGAAAATTTAGGGGGTGAGCTTTCCTGTTTGGAATTACCATGAAAAGTTGGTTTCATTTCCTCCAGCAGCACCAATAAAATCAGGATGAAAAGTCGATTGCTATTAGTGCAGCAGGAACAGCCTGAGTAAATTGTTTTGCTAAAATTCTACTCAAATCATTTTAAATAAAGCCAGATATTTACTCTCTGCGGTTTGTTGCAGAGAGGTTCTCACTTAAGGATAAAAAGTGGTGCCAGTTGTGTAGTGGGGGGATGAATCTGTTGGAAGTATTCACTTGAGTGTCCCATAAATACTGCAGGCAACTGGTTCTCATTCATTGCTGTAATTTGTAATTGTAGTAATGCTGGAGCAGAAACTGCCCTTTCCTCAGGGCCAGATCAGAAAGATCAAACTGCAGTAACTGGGTAATTAAATGTGAGCGCACCTTACATTTGAATTGACCTTTTCTCCCCTCTTCCCTGGTTTTGGTACAGCGTGGAAGGCTGGGCTTGGTTTTCCTGGTCACATTACAGTGCTCTCCCTGACGTTTATGGAGATGATAGACTGACAGCTCAAAATGGTCTTTTAAGATCAGCTGCTTGCATTTGTCTTTGAAAGCTTGTGCTTAGTCTTCATCTCTCTCCTCTGCTGAGATTTGTTAAACTTTGACTTGTTCTGATGAAGTTCCAAGGTGTGCTGTGTGGCCATAGGGGATGTAGCTCACTGACATCTTAGGTACTGCTCTGGAAGAGGAACCTGCTCTTCAGAGTGGGATATGTATTACAGTAATTGTCCTTTTTCCTCATTTCCTCTTAGGCAGGCCTGGGATTTTACCTCCAAGGCTACTCTCTGCTCTTTTATTTGACCAGCCAGTGTCAGACGAGCATTTTATGAGTTTACTTTATCAGCTGAGCCAAAATGTGTGTGAAATACTCCACAAACATGAATGAGGAGTTAAGGAAGAAGAGGAAGCCTTATTTTAAAACACTGTGGCTTTTATAACTCGAGTAAATTTTCTTTATTGGCACAGTAATTATAACAGAAGGACAGTGGGTTTTTTCAGGTTTTAACAGAAGTAAAGCCTTTAGTGCTCTGCCCAGTGTAACCATTGGGAGATGTTTTGAGGCTGGGAATACTTGGGAAGTCTGGAGTTAGCTGGGAGGCTCCCAGGTGCTGTTCCAAAGCCTGTGCTGCGTGTGGATGTGCGCGGCCATTACGGGCATGGTCCCGTCTGCACAGAGCACTCGGGGCTTTCAGCTTCTGGAGGAGGCTGGACAAAGGCTGCCTTTGCAAGAGACACAGAAAGGTTTTGCCTGCAGTTTCTCTTAAGGGTCTGGAACGTCTCCTGGAATGTCAAGGCATGGAAGTGAGTGAGCGTGCAGCCTTTCCTCAGATCAGAGTCCCGTTCTGCCTCTAAGGTTAAAACAACGCTTTTGGAAAGCGAGATAAAGCTTTCCGTGGGTCCGGGCGCCAGTTGGAAAACCGGAGCCAAGTCCCTCGGCAATATAAACACTGGGCTGGAATCAGCCAAGTTCCCCTTTGCTGGGAGGATATTTGGCTGGCTTCTCCGTGTTTCCCAAGGCTGGAGCTGCTGGGATTAGCTCACGTGCGGGTGCTGTGCTTTGGCCCTCGCTTAACTCCTGCTCGTGCATAACAACAATACTGAGCTGGACAGGGCAAAGCCTGAGATAACCTGGGCAAGAGTGGGTTGTTTGTTATAATATGGAGCTCAGACACATCCCAGTTCCCCAGCAGCTGATATCATCTCCATTGCACCGTGGATATAAGCTCTTCCACTGGATTTAAGCTAATTCTAGGAAAGGCCACCTGAGTTTCAGGTGTTGACGAGTACAAGTGGATGTTTAGAGAGAACTGTGCCCCAGGGGAAGGGTGCTGCTCCGTCCTTACCCCTGGCCCTGCCCATAGCCCTCCAAATACGTGGGGCAGGCAGGAGGAAAAGTCTCTCATTTGCAAGGCAGCAAGGCTGGGGTTTTCTTCCTATTCTCTCCCCTCTTTGTGTATTACAGAGGCTTTCTTGGTTTCCTGTTGGGAATGTCATGGCAAGTTTTTAGGGTCTTACCTGGGCAAACAGCAAGGAAGACTGTGTAACAGCTGAGCACACGTGTTACTTTGGTAGAGGTGCATCTAACCCCTCCTTTCTCAACCCCAGTTCCCTTCCACATCAGTATTGCAGGATACTTCCCAACTTGCATCGCTCTTCCTTATTTAAACCAGAGAGAATTTGGGTTTGAGAGTAATTGTGATAGAAAAGATTCACCACCATTCGTTAGCACAGTGTGCTGGTGCAGTGCCAGAATTTGATTCCTCATATTTCCCAAGACTCAGCTCTTTCTAAAATTTATACCTATACTGACTATTTGTAAAGTATTAGCAAGAATGAGTGTTTACATTTCAGACAGTTTGGGCATAGAGAAGAGGAAGCATCATTTATTACCACAAAATAATGCTCAGTTTTAAGTCACTGTCAGAACTGTTTCCGCTCGTAAAGTAAAGCCAAGATGATTTTCAGACTCCTGTTCCTGTTCTAATCCTGTTGCTGCAGGCAGGAGATATGAGAACTGCTCATGTCCACTCTGCTCGAGAGGCACCAGGTTTTAAACATCAAAACTGAACTGGCATTCTGTGCTGTGTGGCTCAGTGTGGGGCTTCCCCCTCAATCCCAGATCATGATTATAAACCTTTCCACTGTGTAAGATGCTCACCAAGTTTTTGTATCAGTCTGCAAATAGAGAAAGATTAAGTGTCCAACTCAATTTCTGAGGGAGGGAGGTGCCCTTCCAGTGGTAATGGAAAAATAATATTTGATGTGCTCATTGCTTTCCCTGAGCCAGTTGTAGGCAGGCAAACAGATCTCAAGGCTTAGCAGAGATAATGCTCATACCTGATTCGTGGCCATGGTTCTATCTCTTGGTGCTGATTGTTTCAGTGCTGTTGCCCACAGATTATTTCCACAATCCCTGTGGTGACTGAACCACTGTGTTGGGTAGGAGTCAGAGCAGGGCTGGGCTAATTTGTTTGCAGTGGTGTGTGTGATGGGAGGGGTGACACAGGCTTTGAAGAACAACCTGGTTTTAATGAGTCTCCCTGTGGCTCCATCCGTAGGAAGCAGAAATGCCATCTCCAGCAGAACAGGCAGCAGGCTGAGGTTTCAGCTCTCTTCAGAAGGCAGATTCTACTGAGTCTGTTCCACAACTGCCTGTGCAGTCTTCAGTCCAGCAAGGCTCAGACCATTCCTTAAAAACATTCCATACACAGAAACATGGTTCAATTGGGTGCTGCAGAGCTCAGCCTGTGTATTCAGTAAGACTGATCAGCATTAAATATCTTTTATTCTCTTAAATTAGACAGACCTAACACATCTACAGGAACCTTCATCAAAATTAATAAACCATGCATTGTACTTTTAAGCCCTAACACTGCTGTGTTCACAGCATGATTCCTTCTTGCTTCCCCTCACACCTTAAGCCATTAAAAGAGTCCAACATCTAATCTCTTGTATTCCTTCAGACTTTTTAATGCTTTTCTATGTCTGTCTCTACAGTCAGGTAATTGGTCACAATTGCAAGATTACACTTTAAAAAGGTATTTCTATTAGTTATTTCTTCTTTGGCCAGAGGGATTACTGTCAAATGGGACCAAGGGCTGTGTGCCTGGAGAGCTTTAGATGTACCCTTGGATCCACAGCTGTTCAAAGAGCAAGGGGAGAATCAGGGAGGGATGGATGGTCCTGAGAGACTGTTGAGATGCCAAACCAAACCACAGCTGTACATCTGGGTGTCCTTCGTAATTCTGTGTCTGTCAGATGTGTCCTGACCTGCAGGAGGGAAGGACTCTGACTTGGTGTTGCTGTGTTTGCCCGTGGCCTCCTCAGCGAGGTGGGGATGATGTGCTCCAACCCAGAACCATCGGGGGCACCACAGAGCCCTGGAGCTGAGACACAAAGCAGCACAAAATAATGCACAAGGCAACAGAGGAGCAACTCGCTCTGCTTGTTTTTCTTCCAAGCCTATGCCCAAACAAAAGATGATCTAATTTTTCTGTTGGCCTCATGGTCTCTTTTCTGTGCTTGATGTGTCTTCAGCACAAAACCTGCTGTCACAGTGACACACTGACCCAGTTCAGCCTCCAGCCTGTTTTTATACAGGTAGGGGTGCAGCACACCCCTTTGTGTGCTTGTGAAAGTCCATTGTGGTAAAGGGGACTGGATCTGAGCCTTCAGGCATGCAGTCCTTGCTGAGGGGGGTGCCCTGAAACGTGCTGAATCGATGGAACAAGGTATTGCTAATCACAGATGTGAATTTTCTGGCATTCCTCCAAGGTTTTGCAGGCCTTTTGTTGCCTCCTGAAAACCTTGTGCACGATTGTTTGGTCGTTGTACACCCTACAGTGGGTTATTTACTGCACAGTGTAAAGCTGTTGCTGTGCTTCTAACAGATGACACTGGGGTGAAGACCAGTCTAGACACTCCTTGAAATCCTGTCTCAAGTAAATGGGTTTTCAGCTTGAAATAAAACCTCAGTGGAGACAGGGCTGTTTGTAGACTGAGCGTATATTGGCCATTCAAAGCACACAGCAAACCTGCCCTGTACTGTGGAGGAGATGAAACATGTGAAAAATAGAAAGTTTTTGATCTTCATTAGACTTTGCTCCAAAATCAATCACCACGTACTAGTCAGCTGTGTAAAGAGTGCTCCTTTTAGTGCAGCTATTTATTTCAGGTTGGTCATGACTTACTCTAGAAATCAGTAAATAGGCATTTCATTCTGTGCTTCACTTCCCTTAGGGAAGTGAAACACAGGAAATGGTCTTGGAAGAAAACTTAGTATGCTGAAATTAATTCCTCAAAAGTGTAGGAAAGGCAGAACTAAGGTTGCCTGTGATACCCAGGCACACACAGGAGGTGGGAGGAGGTGGACTGTGTGTGATCTGGTGTGTGTCCTACCCCTTACCCTGCCAGTGGGACTCCTCTTGACTTGCTCAAAAGAACCTCAGGAAATAGCACTGCTAAAATTGTCTGCACCTTGTTCGCTGGATTCCTTGGAAAAGGTGTTCATGGAATGAGTTAAAAGTAGGCCAAGACTAAAATCCCAAGCCTGAGTTGACAAATGGAGTGGGTTTGACACGATGGCACCAATGGTATGTTCTCAAAAGGGTCCCCAAACATGGCAACTTTAAGTTCAGGTTTGGTTGGGAAGGAGAAAATGATGCTCAGGAGATTGGGGGCACCTTCCCCGCTCTGTGATACCTTCCTCCCACCTGAGCTCCCGTTACTCCTCCTCGCCCTGACAGGCCAAAACCCTCGGTGAAGTTCAGGCTCACAGAACCTCCCACTCCTTTTAAAATTAGAAGGTTGTTACCTCGAGAGGAGAGAGCCACGTCTGTTGTTCAACCACCAGCAGTGAGACACTTGTGAAGGCCCTGTTTTCGTGCCTGGGTGCAGTTTCTTCCTGCCACTCCAGAGAGGATCAGAGCTGCTCCAAAAGACGCTGCCGGCACAAGATGGATCCTCTGCAGCTTGGAGCGTTTCTAGAGGAGCACAAATGAGTTGCTGAACTGACAACCCCAACCACAGTTTAGTAGTTGGCTTTCAGAAAGACAAGAGAAAACATTGTCCAGAAAGCAGAGATCCTTCATGTGCAGCCCATTCCCTGATTCTGATCCCTTACGAAGGTGTCTGACAAGACAATTCTAAGACACATGTTTGGTTTATTGTATGCAGAGTTTTAACTGGTTTTTAATCCACCATGACATTTGCTTGACTGCAGAGAAATCATAAAAGCTTCATATTTGGGCCATTCTCCCTCCTCCTCCTTATTATCTTCCTGGATTTCCTTGTTTTTTCGTTAGACTGTGGCAACAGTGGAAGGGTATGGAGCCCAAGTTGTCAGGGAGCTGCCAAGTGGTTTATCCTGTTTCCTTCAGGTAGTTGTGGGGTATTTTTATGTTTGGCTCAGTTATGCCAATGAACATTTGCAGATCAAAATGGTGTTTATTCAGACACTAAAGGTCTCACACTTAAACACAAGGTCATTATGCTTTCAAATTCCTATGACTTATTCTGGATTTTTTCCCTCCTTCAGCCGGCTTCAAATATCTTTTTGAACGTATCTAGTCATCAGCATTGAATCAAAAGCTTGGCAGCTACTTCTTGATTAAATAATTATTCCCAAACTAATAAACATCCCAGCAGGGTTTAATTAATATATGTCAGTCATATGGCTTCCCCCCCCCCCTTTTTTTTTTTTCCCCCCCTTCTCTTACGTAAAAATACCGTGCTCTGAAATTAGAATCTGCAGAATAAAGGTGTGGGCTTTTTTTTCTGCAGGGAGCCACGGGAAAGACAATTAAGGAATCTGTTGATTGCATCCACTTCTCTTTCTGTTTAGGCAGGAATGTCTCATCTTTAAAAGTTTCCTGCTCAACCTGCAAAAGCCTTGCTAGGAACTCTCCTTACCACTGTAGGACTGCTGGATAAAACTCTGGTATGCTCTGAGTGTGCTGCCTAAGGATGCCAAGCACTGGCTACATGGTTGTGATAGAGAGACATGACATTTTTGACCCTGGATGAGATTAACAGCAGTTAAGGAACACACTTGCTTATTTTTGAGTTTATTGTTTCTCTTTTGGAGTTGTTGATAATGAATCTCTCTACATGCACGAGCTTCAAATTAACTTCAGCTGCTGGGTGAAAAGTGTGTTTTAATGTAGAAAGCCAAACAAAATTCCTTAAATTAGTCTAACAAAGGAAAAAAAAATCTTTAAATTTATGATTTTGAGTGTAGTTTTCATACCTAACAACCTGTTTTTGGTGTTCACGCTAAACACAGACTTATGGGGCAATATATAGAAATCAGGCTTTAAAATGAGTCCTTGGAGTGGATCTCACTGCCTGACCCTGATGAAATGAATGTTTCTGATGTGATGAAGGGATGGATAATTATTACCATATCCTGCAAGAACTGCAGGCTGCTTTGAAGTCCGCAGAATCTTCTCCCGGGGACTTTGTAGGATTAGACTTTCTACATGAAGCGGAATTGCTTCCTTTAAGGAATGTGTTTCCAGATGGAGCGATATTCCACCCGTGTACCCTGAGATGCAGAATGGCTTGGAACAGCCATGAGATAAGATAATGAGAACTGATATTATTCATGACCTCATCAAAATTGCATTCATGGAGATTATGGGATGACCCCATCTTTTACTTGGACAGTGTTGTGTATTCTGTTTTCCAAAGAGGCCTGTGTGAAACACGGGTGAGCTGACTCATTTCTTTTCAATTGACAGGAAGGCCTCCATTCCTGTCAATATTTTTAGGCACAGGGGTAACTTTGCACTTAAATAATCCCTCTGAAGGGAATGGGAGAAATTATTAGTTAATTTTGTCCAGAAAACAGCATTCATGAAGGTTTGGGGGTTTAATCTTGTTCTACAGCTTCCTTGGTTACCAGGTCCTGCTTGCACTGCATCTTTTCTTCCAGTGGTTTTACATGTCTGATTTTGAAGGAGGGGAAAATTATTTGGCATTCTGTGTATGCTTCACTTCATATAAATGATCTGCTTTGATATTTGCTGGTTTTGTACTTAACTGGATACTTAATTAATAGCAACTGTTCAGAACACATTAAATCTCTTTCCACAAGGAAAGTAGTCCCAGGCTTTTTGAGAAGGCTGAGTTTCCCATCCCCTGTTGAATATGTATTTCCAAGCGTGCTGAGCAGTTGACTGATGTGTTTTTAAATGTGTACATATGCTTTATGACAATTAGGCAAAATTGGAACAAAAAATTTGCCAAACAAAGAGGGCAGTGAGAAAAATCCCTGTGCTCGTGGTAAGAATTTGCTGCCAGCCTTCACGTTGTGCCAGGAAGGCGTCTGGTCTGCAGTGATGTGTGCCTTGGTGCTGGTAGAGACCTTTGCACCTCTCCATGTGGAGAAGGGATCCCTGAGCCAGCTCCAGAGGACGCTCTGCCTTGAGTGTCCCTGAAGGCTTTCTGAGCCTCAGCATTGCTTCTGGCACATACCAGGAGCCTCAGGCAGATTCTTTCCTCTCCTGCTTTGTTTCGTTCTCCACCCACTGCCTTTTCCCTGTGTTTGGAATGGTGCTGGTGCTGTGGTTCATTTGATGGGATACCAGCTCACTTCCATGGCTCCTTCTCAGGCCAGAACAGCTGTGTGCCACACCATTCCCTGGTAGCACCAGGGCTCAGGGAACACCACCCATCGGCAGCTGCTGCTGCAGAGCACCAACTACGGGATAGACACCCTTGGCTCTTCCTTGGGAAGGTCCAGGGCCTGTTCACCAGGTCTGGCCCTGGCTCTGTGTTTCCAAGCAGGGCTGTTTGTATGGATGAGCTGCTTCTCAGGAGACAACATGTGAAGGAGCTGAGATCTTGCTTAGCCCCAATCCCTGCCCTCCCAGGAGAGGATAAACTCCACCCTGCTGAATGCAACTTATTCCCAGTAAGGCCAGGCTTTATGGTAAACCCCCCAGGAAAGCTAACACTAAGCTGAGGACTGGAGACATGTGTAAGCCTGTGGTTCCTGATTTGAATTCCTTGATAAAATGTCTCTTGGGGTGGCAATACACAATTCTCAGCCCCGTTTAGCTGGCAGAGGATGGGCTCAGCCTCCCAAGCTCCTGAAGCTCTTTGCAGCCTGGTTCTGGGAGAGGGCTTTTACAGGCAGCTAGAAATGTTTGTACTGGCAGCAGCAGCACAGGATGTGAGAGCACATCTTGCCTCTGGAGATTGTAGCTCTTGACTTGCTGAACAATCTCACTCTCCTACAATTGAGTTGTGCCTGGGTGTAAATTTGGATATTGTCCTGTGTTTTCCCTGCAGTGGTGTGGGGGACTCTGCTCCCAGCTGTGTCCAGCACTGTTCAGTACCAGCTTGGTGATAGGTAAAGTCCAGCCTGGTTCTGAGAAAAATGTGTGGCACTGCTTCTCTTTTTGCTGTAAGCACTTTACTATATAATATTAGAGAGAATTCTCCAGGGCACGGTGCATTAAAGCAGCATGAAACCTATTGAATCCCTTTCCTCAGAGAGGATAAAAATAGAGCCAGCTCTGCAAGCAGAGCACTTTTCATGGAGTAGGAAAAGGAGAAATGCAAGGGACCTCCAGTGCAGAGTGTTTGGACAGCCTTTAATGACCAGCACTCTCTCCTGTGCTAATCTCTCCCTCTTGAGGAATATTTCCAGCTACTCTTGAATTGCGCAGATTCATTTTATTTTGTTCCCTCTGCTGTCAGGCTATTGCTTAATGTCAGCTGGCAGGTGAGAGCTTTCAGGGCTTGGAGGTAGCAGGCATGAATATTCCAGCGGGAAGGGAGACAGATGTGTGATCACCACAGCGAGTTCAGGACAGCTGGGGAAGGAGGTGTCATTTATCAAAAGCCATTAACTTCGCAAGTACTCTCTGCTCTACAAATGAATCTGGACGTTTTCATTACATGTTAGACAATGGATTGGGTCTTCTGCATGATATAAAACATTTGGGAATGCTTTAAAACATTATCTGACAAAAGCATTGCCACCCCCCCGCCCCCCCAAAAAACCCCCCACATCCAAAGAGCATTTCTGTGAGCCATTCTTCATTAAAACAAATAACATTTGCCTCTGTTCAGAGCCAGAGGAGAGAGCACTTTATTTTCTCTTTGCTGGTGGGGATTGTCTACTTCTCCTGTCTTACAACTGTGCTGTAAAATGATGCCTTTTCTTTCAAAATCAGCACTGTTACAATAGGTTATAAAAAAAAATAATTGGCAAGCTTTCCCTGCTCAAAGCCAAACTGTCAGTAAAATATGAAAGGGCTGCTTTTTTAAATATAATTTCCAGTTATTCTTTTGTTAGGCATTTAAATTTTGGCATTAAGCTTTTTTTGTTGTATTATCCTAAATCTCAGAGATTGTCATTGGAATAAAAGACCAGATATAAAACCCTAAGCCCAAGCAATACTGTGGGGATATTGGGCAAGTCGTAGTGATGATGGCACACCACAGGCTCTCTGGAGTTTGCACATTAAAATATTAATGTGTAAGGCAATTTTTATATTAAAAAGAGGATGGTGAAGGCAGATTTGCCACACGCCATTTGCACAAGTGCCTGTGGCAGTGCCTGGTGATGGTTAAATGTCCCTGCTGGGAACATCAGCATCAAGAAGTTACTTTATATTCAGCTCTGAAGCGTGGCTTTTCTTAATTTCAGTGTTTGATGGCAGGGACTGAAATAGATGTGTTATGCAATGCTGAAATAAGGGAGAAAGTTGAAGCAGAGTTGAGAATCCACCCCCACAACGTAGGTGTCTACGAGTCTGGGGTTGCATCTGAATCAGATGATCAGAGCCTCGAGTTTTCCAAAATGTCAGAAGGCCCAGTACCAAAATTAAATGCAGACACATAAAAGGGACTAAGCTGAACATATGGGGGAGATGGGACCTTGGAAACTCTTCCAGCTTCTGCCCAGTTTGGATTTGGAAGAGGATCTGCAAAGGTGTTTCGGTGGTGAAGGGAGGAGGGACTTGCAGGAGTCCCGGTGGGCACCTGTGGGTAGGTAAAGTCACCAAAAGTCACTTGAGAAAAATCTTTATTATTTCTTCTAAACTTAGAAAGAAACTTCTCTATATGAAGCCTCTATGTGATCTGCCACCTGAATTTTAGTGCATGAACCCACCTGAGTTTAAAAGAATAACAGCAAAAAGTGGTAAATAAAAGTACCTGATAAAAAGGTGAGGATACAAAGCAAGGATTCATTCTTCTGGTGGGGTCTTGTCTGGGGTTTGGTTTGCTTTCCTCCAGGTTGCTCTTCTTCTATCTCTTAATTGATTCCCCTGCTTTCATTAAGTTGTGGAAATGCGTGTACACAGAATGAAGATGTTTTACCAACAAGATTAATTAATTATCGAGGCAGCCAATTACTAGCACTGACTGGTGTTCTTCAAGTCAAGCACGCAGTGCAGGGTATGGTTGCTGTGCAGGATTAAACTGAAGAGTGAGGCACACAAATGCCAAGCCTGTATCCAAGTGGCCAGGCATTCCCAGAGCAGAGGGGAGGAACAAGAACAAACTCATAAAGACAGATCCACCTTGGAAAAAAGAAAAGTCACGTTTCTTTGGTGTTGCATTTCTTCGTGCATCTGCCTTTGGCTCCAGGCACAATTCTCTTCACGAAAGTCCAAATTCTGTCAAACGTTACTGTGGCTGCCTGGCTGATGAAATGCTGCAAATCCCTGCCTGGGAGCCATTCCCACTCTGTTCTTCTGGAGGCAGGAGCTGCCTCCTCCTGTTGCCTGAATGTTTAATGCTGCATATTTCGTTAAGCCAGACTTGGAGGTCTTGATTCCTTCTCTCAGCTTGGGTTGCCCAGCTGGCAGTCGGTGCTCCGGCATCTTATTCCTCAGCTCGGTTCAGCACCTGACCTAAATTAGGCTCAGGTTTTAGTGCTGCTCCTGGTAGAGGAGGTCTTGCCTGTGTCCTCAGCTTGTTTAATTGCTCCGTGCATCCCGTGGTGCTCGAGTGGTGCTGCAGGGGGTGAGCTCTGCACCTGCAATTTTCCTCCCGCTGCAATCTTCAGGTGCTCCTTTGAACTCAGAGCCGTTCCTGGGAGGGGTTTCCAGTCACCACTGTGATCTTACTTGACCAGAAAATGCTTTATATTTATGCTTTTCACATGGGTGAATATTGAACAATACTTTACACCTCACTCCGAGCTGCCCCGGATCAGAATTATACCTCATGAATGTGATCTCACACACCAGAACAAATGGAGGTAGAACAAGTAATTTAAAATAATTTAAGTATGCAGAAAGTTCATTAGGAGTAAAGGCTCATTTTGCATGTTACAAAGCAACCCAGTGTCATTATTTTATTGTTGTTTATACAAACTTGTGAACTGCCATCAAATAT
This sequence comes from Pachyramphus minor, assembly GCA_013397135.1. Lineage (NCBI taxonomy): Eukaryota > Metazoa > Chordata > Aves > Passeriformes > Tyrannidae > Pachyramphus > Pachyramphus minor. The sequence continues at coordinate 198,594 of VYXB01003410.1, read as the reverse complement.
TTTTATTGGCTTAATTTGGAGTTGACATTCACTAATTTACAGTGATGAACCCACTTAAATTATTCTAATCTAGTGGTTTGAAAATTCATTTCTGTAATTAAGTAGCTCTTTCACTCAGAATTTTGCTCCAAATTGCAGCATGGATTCCATCCTCCTTTTGCTCTCTATTCCCTTTCCTAGGAAAAGTGGAGAGGGTGCTGTTGCCATGTACGTGTCCAGCACCGACTGTTTATAGTCACACTGTCATTTTAATTTCTCTGAGAAGCCCTGGGTGTGTGTGCAAGCCCTGCAGATATGTTTTGGGATGGAAGAGAAGCATTTTCCTCAGAATGCCACCTGGGAGATGTACCTGTCCCTCCACAGCCTGCCTGCAGCTTGGAGTGGGAGCAGTTTGTACAGAAAGCCACATTATTATGCCTTTAAATGGTCGTATGTGTAGTTCTATTCCAAGTCAGACTTAAACTTTGAGAAGGAAGTGGAGAAAGACCTGGCAAGTTGGATGTTTGCTCTTTGAACCTTACTACTGGTTAGACTCCAAAACCTTTCTGTAGCCAGATCTACCCTGTGGGACTCAGGGGGACATCAGGGGGTGAAGGGCAGGGCTCCAGGATGGTTTTCTCTGCACTCAGCATCCTTCCAGAGGAATCCATCAGCAACAGCTCCTGCGGACACAGGGCTGGAGCTGCTCCTTAGCACAGTCCTGATTTGAGAGACTGAAATTCCATGGTTTGTTGATGCTCCTGTTAGTTGTGAAACTCATCCCTCTGGTTTATCGTTTCCCTCGGGGATCTCTGCTGCTTGTCGGCCCTGCTCCCATTTCTCTTCCAATATTAATTAATCTTCGTCAAGTGAAGCCGCAAATTACTTGTCAGATCAATGACTGGATTTCACCTGCTCTCCCTCAGGCTTTCAGTAAGAAAGGGTTTCACTTATCCTGGCTGGATTACCAGAGTGGATTGGACCATTGTGGGTTCTGCCACCTCGAAGGAGAAAAATCTGACGTGACGGCCGCAGGTCAGGGCAAGCTTTGTATCAAACTGCAGGCCATGAAAGCAGCTCATAAAAGAGACCCTTTGTGAGACAAACAGGAATATGAAAAGCATCTGAGTTCCAAGTGCTGACCTGAGCACTGTAGGTGTGTGGGATCACTGAGGCAGGGTATGAGATGGGTTATAAATGTGTGTTTGGGGAGGTGAGGAACATGCCTTGCAGTCAACTATTCCAGAGCCTGCAGCTGAGGTGGCTCGTGCCCGTCATCGGAGGAGGTGGTTTGGGCTGCCTTGGAGCAGGGTCTTGCAGCAGCAGAATCACTGTGCTGCACAAGCTTCTTCCTTTGTTTTCCTTTTCCCTTTGTTTCTCTCATTGTCATCATTTTCCTCCCTGTGTTTACAGAAGTGCATAGCATATTCCCTTCCTTTATTAAATTGCAATCCAGTTTCATTCCAGCGAAAGAATAAAAAAAAATGCCCGGCACTGACGGGTTCCCCTGATGCTGAGAAGGGTCATGATGGTTGTCAGTGCTTGGGAGAGAGAAACAACCAGCAGAACCTCTGCCAAGTGTGTACAGATGTGCCACTGACACAGTTCTGAGGCAACACCTTTGCTTCTTTGAAGGAGGGGCAATGTGAGTAAATCAGGGTCATAATTTACACATCACACAACAGACACCCTGGTACTGTTGGGTACCTTTTGAGGCACTTGTAATCAGTTGCATGTATTAAGGCTTTGTCAGGCTTGGGAAGTAGGTGCTCTGGGTATTCAGTTTATTAAGTTGGAGTTTATTGAATTGCCTTTGAATTCTTTTGGGGAGTTGATGTCACTGTTGTGCCCGTCACGTGCAGCTGGCTGTGCCACGGGAGCCTTGTGCTCAGCAGGGAACAAACACATCGCTGTGGGGTGGGGATGTGGTTAATACCTGGAGGAAGGACAAGATACTGATCCCAAAGCCTACTTTTTGGCTTCCCCAAGCTAGATTTGAAAGTCTGGATTAATTCAGACTTGGAAATGTAACTACATTTGAGGAAAGCCCCAGCCCTGGACACCAGTTTACGTATCTTTGTTTTCTGACATTATCTCAGGAGTAGTGAGCTGAACCTAAGGTTGCAGGGAGAAACAGAATCAAGTCATGGTTGCTGAGTCTTGTTGCCACTCTGCTGACATTTCTAAACCAGAAATAAAACCATTGTTGAGCCACTTTTCCTAGGCCTGGGGTGGGTAGGAGAGTATTGGGTGTGGCTGCAGCACTGGATCGATCTCTTGAGCCTTCTTGCTGCTGATTCCCCCAATGAAAGAAGCAAGTTGTCCAAAAACACCACGAGTTTTTAGATTGGAGCCTGAAACTTGCACTGGTACCCAGTCCAGTCTGGAATTCACCTGCTGCCTCAACATTCATCATCAGGAAGAGCCAAAGCACAAGAAATTAGAGCTTAAATAAGAGTGAAGACACAAGTGGAGAAGGGCAGAAGGACATCGGAGGAGTCCAACCCAGCAGCTTGGGTTTGTTTGTGCTATTTTTAGCCCCCACACTGTTGCCCCACAGGAGGGTGACTTGGTTTTGCTTGTATTACTTCAAGAGCTTTGCCTGAAAGAATCAACAGGATTTTGGGAAACTGGGAGAGCTTTGTTGCTGTTGTTGACTTTAATCATTGCAGCACAAATTTGTAGTCCCCGGGGGAGAGTTTGTGTGCAATATCTTTCTGTATTTATTGCTAAAAAGAAAGATTCTTAAGTTACAGGTTATTAATTCTGTCTTAGGCACTCGCTGCAGGATGGAACTGGAGTTAGTGAGTCTTGTCTTTGAAGTGTGATAAATGTATTTCTGGTAGATTTTATTAACCTTTCTGTGTAATTAAAAAGGCAACAGCAGTGAGATGTGGAAGTGAGGTTGGTTCAGGTAATTCACCTTTCTGACACACAGCATTTAGGTGGTTGGTTCTGCTTGGGTTTGAATTTCCCTGCAGATATTTGTAGGATTCCTCCTACTCCTTCCTGGGTCTAACTAGGTGTTTATTTATAAGGGCTCAAGGACCAACTCATTAGAGCTGGTTCGGGGGTTTTCTGTCCTGTTTGTACTTCACTGCTGTGCCACACTCATCAAGTTTTTTTTTTCCTAAAAATAGATGAATTCCACTCATTTTCTTCATGCTGCCTCCATAAGTTCTTCATGGTGGCTAAGCCAGTGTGTCTATTTTGTAACACTTTGCAGTGGCATTACCACTCTTTGCAGACTGGAACTTTCCCCAGGAGAAGCTGAGTTTGGTGGCACAGGGTCATAGCCCACAGCTTGAAGGAGCGGCCACTGGTTGTGCTAAAATTGCTTCTATTGACATCAAATATTGGTATCAGTGGTTTTTACTGCTTCAGTTTTATCAGACAATATCTCCTTAAGGTCTGTTTGATTCTCCTTCCAGTCTCAAGAAGTTTCTGTTCCCAGTCATAAGTTGGAGTTGAGATCTCTCCCCTCTCCCCCCAAATAAAAATATAATACACATTTTGGAAGGAACTCAGAGGTTTAAAGATCTGCCAATTTTCAAAGACAGTTCCTTTTTTAATATTTAGAAGTTGCATCTCCCAGTGAGGACCTTCCAAAGCACTAATGCTTTAATTAGCCACTGTTTCTCTGCCAAGCAGCCATTCAGCAACCCTGCATGCAGAGCACTTCCACCACTGAGCCTTTATTTCTTTGCTATCCGTGCATCCCATAATATTGCAAAAATGCTATCGAATTTCAGTACCAGTATACTGTTAGAGAGAAGGTTCTCTTGCTTGCAGAAAGCAGTGATACTGTATTTTTTTTATATATATTTTACCCTCTTTTTTTAGGTTTTTGTGCTTGCACTCGGTGGCTGCTTCGTGGGGAGCTGACAGTTTGTTTTGTAACCATGGGGGCAAGTGTGTCTGGATTGGGATTTATCCACTGGGAGGGAAGGAAAGCAGAACAGAGCGTTAACCACAGCAGAGACAACAACCCTTATTCTGTGTGTGGGAAATGAGTCTCTGTGAAAAATGTCCTTAGAGAGTCTCCCAGATGGCTTTGGGAGCCTGGGGAATTGCCGGAGCATCAGCAACCTGGACAGAGCTGTGGCAGCAGGATCAGGCCCCCTGGCAGGAAACATCTGCTCCCTGCTGATGTTTGTGCTTTACAAATGAAACCCTTTATTTGTAGGAACAAACTCTGCCTTGCTTTGGAGGGTTTCCTTTAAGCACCATGATTAAAGCTGCTGAGAAACCGCTCTCCGCTCGCGATGCAGAGCCCTGGGTGCTGCTCCTGCTGGTAGAGCTCAGGTGTTGGAGAACTGGCTCTTCTCTACTCCTTAGTTCACATTGCAGCTCCCAGGACACCTTGGGAGTCCTGCTTGAACTGCCTTCCTCATCCCACCTATCTCTGGAATTGGCTCCTTCTTTAAAAAGCATTACAAATAAATTCCCTCATCGGTCTGTTTTGTGCCGAGGCACAAAAACTGTCACACTGCTTTGGCTGAAGAGTTTTCAGAAATAACGTTGGAATGGTTTTGTTGCTGTTTGTGTTTCTTTAAAGTCCCTGATTTGTGACCACTGGACAGTTTTATTGCCCCCTGTGAGCTTTGTGTCCGAGGCAGGATGGTTTTATTATTTAATGGGTACTGTTGACTTTGGGGAAGAATCTCCCTTGGATATTGTCCCAATAAAAGAAAACAGTCCCTTGAAAAACCACAACAGCCTTTTCACTTGACCTTTAAGATTAGATGGCTGTGGGCACATCCTTCCTACACTGTGGGGCACAGGAGTCCCCTGGGCTTGACCCACTGGGCAGTGCCATGCCAGGAAAATTTCAGCTCCAGCCTAGAGACACTGAGGCCTCTGGGGAGCTCATGGGTGTGAGACTGCCCAGAAGGTTATTAACTTTTTGTGCCTTTCTCACCTTGGCTTTACATGTGGAGTCACTAAAGGCACAAGGAATTTATTTTTTTTTTTAGTAGTTCCAGACGCTTTTAGTGCTCCACTGTGGGTCTCCTTCAGGCTGAAGCATCTCCTGAGTGAACTGACAGCCAAACTGTTGGAAAAAAGGTGATTTACAAAGCAATCCAGGACCAGGGATTAGTCAGGCGTTGCGTGGGTCATGTCTGATTGTTGTTCCTCTGCATTAATTGTCATTTCACTCGTTAGACCCTGGACAGCTCAGCCAGGTTGTGTCTCTTGGCACAGCTCCAGCAGCTTCCTCTGGAAGTGACTCTTTTTTCTGTTAACCAAGACAGCTGCTGGTAGAGCTCAGGTGTCAAAATGCCAAACTTTCACTTTTGGGAAAGTTTGGTGAGCTGAATCCCCCCAGTGGGTTTCCATGATGTTGTCCATACTGTGTCCTAGTTACTATTCCCTCTTTGGTTTCTCACAACCAAATCACAACTGAGTTACACAAATTCCTTAGTCCATCTTTTCACTGTCACCTCATTCCTTTGAAGAGTTCCCACCTGGGTAGACCTTTCCTTCTCCAATCTACCCAGACAGGGAAATGTCATCTTTTCTGTGTGACACCTAGAAACTTCACTCATGCCTGGTTACTGTGAATACTGAACCTGGAAAGTTCCTTAAAGTCCATTTAAGCCTCTATATTTTGCAGGCACAGCTGGATAGAAGAAGTGTCTTGCACTTGTAGTGGTGCATCAGCACTGGGTTGCAGTGACTGTCATTTTTGCTGGCTGTGTTCCCTGGTACATGCAAGTGTTTGTGTTTAACCCAAGTGTTGTTTTCTCTCTGGAGTTGCTTAACATTGAGTTTGGAAGGAATCTGCTGTCGAAATGTAAGAGCAAAATGCTGCTGGCCCAGTGGGGGCTGCCTTTTCCAGCTGCCCTTTTATGTCTGTTTGTTAGTTTTACACTGAAACACAGTGATTATTGAGGGGGTTTTCACCTCCTGGAACGTGTCTGTAGTAGGGGTCATTCTCGGTGTATTTGTGCTGTTTACGATACACCTCGTTAGACCATGTTTAGAATTTAAATGAGTTAATTTAGTGCAGTCAGCTCCTGTAATTGCGAGGGAGCAGCCCCAGTGCGGCTGCTCCTCATACCTGAGGCTCGAGACGCTGGGAAATCATCTCACACCCCTTTTCTCTGATAGCTTTAATTAGCTCGGATTTTATATCCCGGGCTCCCAATTAGTAAAGCCAGCAGCATGAACAAACAGCTTGGAAATCTGAGGCAGTGTGGAGAGCCCTGAGCTTCACATGTCGTGGGAACATCGTGCTACTGCTAAATGCAGGGACAAAGCCGGGCTATAAAAATCCTCCTGAGGCAATTCCTGCAGTGCGTTAAAATGCAGCATGTGCCGTTCAGGTGAAAGGAGCACCTCATCACCAAAACGTGCATTAAGTTCTGAAGTTCAAGTAGAAGTGGGTTTGTGGGCTTGGAAAAAGTCAAAATGAAGTAAGCACCGGTCAGAATTAGAATCGGCACAGCCATGGATGCCACGTAGAATTCCAAATGATTTCTTAAAAATGGGTTATTAGGGTATCTGGGGGAGCAGAAATGGTCTTTTGCACACCATGAGGATGTGAAATGACCATCCAGGGACAGAGCCAGTATGCAAGTTATCTCTGGGATTCCTGAAGGGATTGGACATGGATTAAACCAGGACACTTCACAGATGCCGCTGGCTGAGAATGTGCCTGATGTATTCAGCGTGATTTAATGGGAAAGGACTGAAATTATCAAGAAGAAAGGAAAATAACTGTAGGCTAATTGTGAATCTGATTTTGCTTTTAACACCAAAGCCTCTTGTCTAGCTCAGTGTCAGGTTATTTCAGGGGCTACTGTGATTCAAAAGAGATGAGATTCTTTGATCATGGGTGTCCTTGTCATTTAAAAAGTGATTAATGTAATCATGGATTAGGATGTGATCATGCAGTAAGAGCATGACATGACTTCTTAAAATAAACAAAGCTACCAAAGACACTCTGAATTAAAAAATTCCTACCAGATATTGCAAATTTACATTTGTTTTTGCTCAGATGAAAAACCTTCAGATACTTGCTTGGAAAAAAGAAAAGGAATAATATTGTCTAGTTTCTTCCTGTCTCCAGGAAGGTCCTACAGGCATGAGCTGTGGGTTATTCCATAGGGCAGGCACAGAACTGTTTTGGGGTGGTGGAGGATGGCAGAGTCTCTCCAAGTGAAGGGCTGAATTAGTGATGGCAAACTGTATACAAACAGCACTTTTGCAAGTCCAGATTTGATCAGGCATTAGTTTTCCATGCTGGTAATCCCATTATTTCTCCTGATGTGCTGTGTTTCACTATCATTTGCATTACTTCTAATTGACAAATATTTCTGCCTAGAGAGACATGATGAATGTCACTGTCCTGAACTCTGTGTGTGAGAGACTTGCAAGATGCTAAGAAAAGTGATGTCCCAACCCGTGAACTACTGAGACTTTAAAAATAAGTGATTTCTTTCCAGAAACTGAGTTTCTTTTGAGGTTTGCCATATGTTGGTAAAGAGTTTGTTGTTGTTGTTGTTGTGTTGGGGTTTTTTTTCTGTGGCAGCTTTTCTCGTAGCGAGGAGTTTGTAAGTTGGAAGTTGAGGGAGAATCTTAGTTTGGGGCATTTGTGACTCCGTGGATCAAAAGGGTGATGGTTTTGGTGCAGAATTTCCAGGGGTTATTGGTCAGAGCCTGAGCAGACAACTGGCTCTCAGTGTATGGCCAGGAGAAGCCTTTGGGAAGATCAGGAACATAGAAATAATGCAGATTTAAACTGTAGCAGGGCATCCATAGAATTACCAGTAACAACAAACCCAGCGAGGCAGCAACCACAGTGTTGGAATTTGAGCTGCTCTGGGTGGGAAACACTCGTGGTTTCTGCATTGCTTCATAAAATAACGATGAGGGTCATCCTTGCTAAGATTTTCAGACGGGGAAAAAAACCCCAGCCAGGAATGTGTTTAGCAACAGCAGGACAGACTTTTTAGTATTTAAAAATTAGCAATGAGGGCATCCTGCCAAAGGGAAGGGAGAAAACCTTTCCACCATTCAGCAGCTTCAACTTATTCCTACATTCTGATCTCAAGATACATGAGCATGTGAACACAAGAACAATATCATGCCTGGGATAAATATTCCTGTGCTGCTCACTGGAGCATTTTTGCTGGCAAAAAAACCCCCAAACACCAAGGCAGCTTTTGCTTACCTGTAAAAGAATAGGCTGTGCTGTGCCAGATGCTGGTGAGAAGTTAATCAGCTTTTTGTATGGATACATTCATTGCTAAAAATATGAGATTAGAGCACAATATAATTGCTCTGCTGGGGAAGGAACCCTGAGAACTGCACCTTGTATAATTTGGGGCTTGGCCAGGCATTTTTAGGGCCATGTGGTTCACTGAATGAAAAGTTTTCTCTTCTCGTGCTTGTGGTTTGGGTTGTCCAATGAGGAATTCCACTGCTTGCTTTTAATGCTGTTTCTCACACTGAGGAGAGACTAAATTTCTATTATTTAATATAGATTTGCTGTCACACATATGGAAAAAGTAGCACCTCTGTGAGATGTCAAAAGCAATAACAAAACAGATTTTCGGGATGCATCCCCAAATGTCTCTATGCAGAACCTGAACAGCAAATCATTGCAGTAAAATTGCTGCCCCCCAAAAAAACCCCCACCAAACCCAAGCTTTGCTGTGTTCTCCTCAAAGAATTGACTGCCTGACTCTTTCATGTTTGGTGTTTGCTTCTTTCTCAAATTTATACAGGTATGTGTCTCTTTTTGATCTGTAAATCAGTTCTGCTGTGCCAAGAGGTACTTTGTGTCTCCCAAGTTCCTGATCTAAGGTCACTAAACCTTTGGGATCCTCAGTTCCTCTCCATTCGCTTTCATGAAAGTAAATTCCTATAATTTTAGCTGTCCAGCAGCCTAATTATTGAGCCCAAGGGAATCATCCAGGCTCTCTCCGTAGCAGCAATAACAATAATCCTGCATCTCCTGGATTTTAAGTAGCTGTTTTTATTGAAAGGGAGGTGACTCATGGCTTTTGACTACTTGGGGTTGACAGTGTTGTGAATACGGAACTACAGTAGCATTAAACAAAGACTGAGGTGCAGTAATGTGGATAAATAATAGTAAATGACATTCTAACAACTTGGTGTGCTTTAAAAATTCATATTCTCCTTTTGGAACTTCAATAAATGCACTAATTTAATCCAATAGTGACTAGGAGCACTTAGCTGCTGAACCCTTCTTGATTCCTCTTAATAGCTGTACACAGAGCTCCTTTGGCTTGTGTTTTTACGTGTTTCTGTTTTGCAGAGCTGAACAAACACGGCGTTATTTTATCAAAAACAATTAGGAGCCCATTAACGGCAAATAAAAGCCAAGCCATTATACCCAAACAGTCAGCATAAAGGAAAACCGGAGCATATGTAGGCTGATTAAATGGGGTGTGTTTAATTTTCCTTTCAAACCGCAGAAACTCGAGGGTGTCAGCTGCTGAAATTCACAGAAGGCAGGACGTAGTGAGAGCCACAATGATCCAGGGAAATGGAGCCTGTGGGGGCTCTTAAAAGAAATCTGAAAGGAAAAGAGCTGAAATGTTAATGTTTATGTCTGCAAAAGGTCCAGAGGGATTGGGAAAGGCTTTCAGGTGAGTGAGTGGCAGCTGCTGCTCGGGAAGATAAAGCTCTGATGAACTTCGGTGATTGCACAGCAAAGGTTCCCCTTTGCTTCCACACTGGCTCAGAAACAGGTCCTGCCCTGTTAATCTCAATTTTTTACCAAAGAGTCAGAGCTAATATTTGTATCTTGCAGTGTGGAGACATAAAAGGGAGTGGATTTGAGACACAGGTTCAGAGCCATGGCCCTTATTTTCTGCAAAACCCTCTGAGAGCATTCCTTATGCTCTGATTCCTTATCCATCTGAGAGCATTCCTTATGCTCACTGGCATCTTGACAGTAACCTTATATATATATATATATTAATATATATGTATAATTTCTTTACTGTCCAAAGTATGCTGGCCAAATTCTCAGCTATTAGTGCAGAAGTTAGTTCTTCTCTAAGAACAAATATTTTTTAAACATTGCTTCTCTCCTTCCTGAAAATGGCCTGTATTAATTCCAAGAACAAATCCATAGTGAAAGCAGCTCTGGGTTTGTCTGACTCAGGTTAAAAGTCTATTAGTAATTACACTTGAAAAATGTCTTAATTGGAAAACCTGTCTCGGGCATGTGAACCATCATTCCCATCCCCTTTTCCACTGCTTTCTTCCCAGACAGCACAAGGGTTAACAGAAAACCTTTTTCTTTTCTCTCAGGAAACACTTCACTCTTTGTGTCTGAACACATGGAGAGGCTTCTTGCTACTTCCAAATCTGAATATTTAAAATAAGGAAAGGGAAAAGCAAGTGATGTTGTCTTATAAATATCAAAGCCACTTGCTCGTCTCATCTACTGCATGGAAAATAGTCCGTTTTCTTGGTATTTTGTGCCTGAGCAATATAATTCTTCAAAGACTTTAAGGGCTTCTTTTCAGCTCCTTTTGAATCAGCTCTTTTACAAAAAATCTATACCTTTCTCTAAATAGCATTTCTTTCTTCATAAGCCTGTGTTAAAATGTCACAACTTTGCAAAAGAAATATGTCAGGAACAGGTCCATCAAAGCAAGAAAAAAAAAAAAAACAACTGTTTTTTTTTCTTATGAAAGTCTGTAATGTAAAGAGTTCTTGGAGTAATGGTCTGGAAACCACGGCGGGGTTGGATCCAGGGTTGGACTTGATGATCTGGAGGTCTTTCCCAACCCAGGAATGGGGGAGCTCTGGTGGGCTCCAGCAGCTCCTCTGTCCTCCTGGCTGGGGGTTTGGAGGACAAGGTGAACCCCAGGCTGTCCTTTACTGAATGCTGAACACATACTGATGCTTGAGCTGCCCAGAATACAAATATTTGAGCTACTTTTTGAACAGAGCTTAATTTTGCTGAATTACCTTGTACATATTTTATCCCACTCTAGCCTAGACACAGCAAAATGAACCAGAAGGTACATGGTTATGGTTTGCTGCATGGGCTGTGTTACATTCAGCATCTCTTAAGTCTTCTTGCACAGTGCTTCCCTTAATGGCATTAATGTAGTGCTTGGAAGCTTTTTTAAGCAATCTTGATAGAAACCTACCTGGAAATGTCCTTCCAGTTTTGTTTTTCTTTTTTTCCCTTTTTTTCCCCTGTGTGTGGCCATGTTGTTTTTAAAGGCAAAAGAGAATTTGCCTGACAGTTGATCTAATAAAATATGCTCTGGTCAGGTGTTTGCTCCACTGCTGCTGACACTTGATCTGAGGGGAAGCAGCTTGTTGAGCTGCTCTGAGCTTGAAAACATAGCAACTTGTTTTTCAGTGGACATTTGTTTTCCTTTGGAACAGTAAGTGAACTTCATTGTTTGGGAAGGGTCTCGGAGGAGACCTCAAGAGAAGCAGCAGCAAACTCACATTGTTGTGTCCAAGAAAGTCTCTTCCTGGTGTTTTTTTTAAGATGTGAGAGTTCAACTTTCTCCTTATCACAAAGTTCGTTGAGATCCATTCCGCTCATTATTTTCTCTTCCTAGTTCTTGCAGGCAGTGGAGATCCTTCTGGAGCAACTTGCTCATCCCAAAGGCAAATAAGTTTGTTGTGCTCCGTGATTTCCTTATCCATCTAATTAATCCCTTTCACTGGAACGTGAACTTGCTGTTCCATTTATAGGTTTCTGAAAGAAGGTGCAGAGTCTTCCTGTGTGGCACCACCAGGGGGATGTCCAGGGAATTGGTAAATGGTAGAAAAAATCAAGAAAGTGAATCTGTGACATGAAGGTGTGTTTGCTAAAGGTTCCAGCAAAGGAGTGGGCTATAGCAAACTGATTTGAGAGCTGTGGTAAGTTTATTTGTGTCAGTTGTCCTCACTTTCTGTAATTTATATTTTCTCCATTATAATTTAAATTTCTCATTCTTTTGTATTAACACTGAAAATCCCAGCAGTGGTAGGTTGGAGTTTTTTGTTTGGTTGTAGTTTTTAAGACTTTTTTTTTCATAATCCAATTGAAACATGAATATAATTATGTTTTCAGACAAGCTCCTGCAGTATCTCGTGACAACTGCAGTGACAGCTCTCAGCAGGTCACATTTCTGGGGAGGTGACATCCCCCGTGGCCTGAAAGGCTCTGTCTCTAGAGTGAGTTTCCTACCATTCAGGAGATTTACACCTGGCCAGTAGCCTGGTTTAAAAAACAGATTAGAAACTTGATAAGCCAGCAATAAATTTCTTCTGGGAATCCTGCCCAGGAGGTTGCTCAAACACACTTCCATTCACCGTTTGTTTCGTCGGCACAGGTTGTTTTTTCCATGGGAAGAGGGTGTAAAGCTGCACTTTTTTCCCTGCCCAAATACTACGTTTCCCAGTGTTACATTTATCCCTCTTTCAAAACATATTGTTGTTCCCTTCCTCCAGCAGCTTAGTTCTGAGATGGGATTAAAAACAAAATCAAAGCAGACATTTAAAAAACTTGTTGGGAATTTACTCCCTGTTGTTACTTGTGCTTGCATAGTGAGCTGCCACTTGCAGCCACAGAAAGGGGCAAATGGCACTGCCACATATAAAGATTAAAATCAGATCATGTTTCCAATATAAGTTACATTATAGAAATATAACAATGTATATATGTCATTATAGATATGTAAATAATACACAATATTCTCAAAGGATTCCAGATTGCCAAAAACATGAATTTAAATCCTTTTTTTCAGAAAAGCCCACTGAGAAAATAAAATAAACCCTGACCTATTTAAGTACCTAAATAGTATGGAAAATATGGAAAATGGGAAAAGAGAGGTCTGTAGATGACTTTGACCCTGCCTTGCTCACACTCTGTAGTCTCAGGTAGGTGCCAGCATGTGCCACGTGGCCTTGCATTACTGCTATTTTGGGGAATCATTAATTTAAGCATTCAGGCTGACTCCAGGCACTATTGATCCCTCTATTTATAATACCAATCCATTACAGACAAGATTTTTATCTGAAGGGGGTTTAGTTTGGCTTGTGGGGTAAATTTATCCAGTGTGTGTTTGTTGGGAGTCACTCTCATTCCAGGTAACCTTGCTGGCAAAGCCGCTCCGAAGGTGCCATTTCACAGATTTAGAAGATTTTTCAAAGGACAGTTTTCTATAAAAAGTTTCCCTTGAAATGTTAAATATAACAGGAAATTACAGAAAGCTTCCACAAGCATTTGGTAGTTATATTTTTAAAAAATACAACTAAACCCCAAGCCTTTTCTTACTTGCTGTAAAACAACAGGGTAATATTGAATATTGCATAAATATTGCATATGCATTGCAAAGCACAGAAAGGCAGCAAACCACCTGAGGATCTATTTATGTACAACAATCAGGCTAGACCAGAGGGAATAAAGAAATAAATATATATATATTATATATATATATGCAAGAAAGGGAAAGTCTCTACTCTATTCCTATATATGCAATGAGGTTATGTGTGCTTCATCACTTCAGAGTCTATTTAGATGTGTAAGTATGAAGCACAGTTTTATTCCTCTTTCTAAAAATCATTCCAAGAGAAAAAGGCTTCTGCTGTCTGTTAACACTTTCAGTGAGGCAAGAGTTGGTGGTGGGAATATAAGGAAAATGAAATTCAGTAGAATTTTAGAGAAGCAAAAGAGAGAAAAACTCAATTTACTGAGTTGAGGGAATGACACTGAAATTCAGGATTCTTGATCTCTGTTATCACAAGAGTTGTCCAGGTTTTGTTTGCTTCCTTATTTCCTGTTAAAATAGGGGGGAAAAAGGGGGAGAGGAGGATGTGAAAGAACTCAAGAACTGCAAGGCATTAATGTTTTATAACATGTGCTGTAAAACAGAACTGAGTTACAGAGCTGAATTATGATTTATTGTTGGAGGTCAGGTCAAGTTGTCTGTGCTTGATCCTCCAGCCTGTTGCACAGAGCAGGAATCGTGTGTGTTTCTGGATAACCAATTTTAGCAAGTTGCAGCATCAGGGATTTAAATGTGCATCTCATTCCCTGACAGCCTGATCCAAACCGCTTAAATCCTTCCAGCTTTAGGCTAAAGCCTGGATTCATCCCTCTTCTAACAGGGCTGCACTCTCAGCTCCTCTCCCTGGCTGCTGCTCCTTGCTGGCCATTGATCACCGTTCTCTTCGGCTTTGCACTGGGAAAACAACAGCTCCACGCCTTGGCTGGGAGTCAAAAGGCCGGCTCAGACACACAGAAGTCACAAAGGCCACATTTCTCAGTGTTTGGTGTATTTAAATGTGCTAAATCATCTACAGACTGGTATTCACGTCCTGAGCGAGCGAGGTCTGATATTGCACCTCGCTGATGTCGCACCTCACCGGTTTGTCCTGTCAGCAGGACCTTTTGCCTTTCATTGATGTTTCCTGTGGTGTGAGACACAGATCAGTAATTGTTGGGTCAGAAGCACCTTGTCCTTGTGTGTTGTGTGTGTGTGTGGAGGGCCGGGCCGGGCCGACCCTGGCGGCGCTGCGGTGCCGCCGTGTCCCTCACGGCAGCCCCTGGAGCCCACACGGGGCAGCCCCGCAGCAGCTGCCGCTCCAAGGCAGCGGGAAAACTTCCCCCCC
>VYXB01003410.1:143560-183786 GCA_013397135.1 Pachyramphus minor | reverse complement strand
GAACTTTTGCCAAGTTCCCTTATTTTCTCCCGTGAATTATCAGTGAAAGTGCCTCTTGGGAACAAGTGTGTGGCTTATTCTCTTGAGCAGTCTCGAGGTATTAATATATATATTAATATATATATATTAAGGTAAAACTCCTGGCTGAGCCCCTGAGCTTGCTGCTCCTGGGCTGGGGTGTTACATGTGGGCAACTGCTTTACATGATTTGGTTTGACTGATAAGATTGAATAGAAATACATTACAAATCACTGCATAAGCACCAGCCTACTGTTCTAAAATTCTCCAGCTTCAATAACAGAAATATTTTAAAGCTGTTTAATTCTGACTTGAAGTTACATCTTTAGCTCCATCTTTATGCAAACTGTGCATTTAAAACCCAGTGTCAAATGATGCTGTTTAGGGGGAGTTACATTTAGGATGTTCTCATCTTTGCAGAATATTCCTTTCCAGTTTGTTTGCGTTGTAGCGATTTGTTTTTCCAAGGATGTATTGGAAAGGATCCAAATGGATAAAGTGTACCCTCAGTGCCCTAATCTTATGTGCACAAAATATTTTTAATTCCCTTTTCAGAAAAAACATCGAACTTCATAAGCTTTCAGAAATATTTTTGTCAAACCCTGAGAGTTCATAGTTTTGCTCAGTCAAATACTCCACTGGGGATCCTTGGGAAATGCAGGAACGGGGGGAGCACAAAGTGTGGCCTGGAGTCTGTGCAGGACTTTCCAGCCTCCTTTACACTCTCCTGGTCTGCAGCCTGTGTGCCAAACCTATTTACTCGACTTCTCCCAACTAAAATTTGATTTTTAGAATTAATTGACTGCTTGTGTAGTTTCTACACATCAAAATGTGTTTTATTTTCCACTGCCTTGAAGGCTATTTTATCCTTCAAGTTGGAAAGCCTCTTATCTAAATGAAACAGCCTTAAATTGTTGAATGTAGTTCATTAAATTCTTGGATAACTAGGACTCTCTCTGGCACTTAGCAAGTGATATTAGGGAGACAAGTGCTGATCCACCTCCTAAATGTAAGGAATTGAATTCTTTGCAAGCTGCCATGGTTTGTACAAGGCACATTTAAAACCAATTAGTAACTGTTAAACTCCCTCTGCCAATTTTCACCCTTTCTCAATTCCTGTAAATCCAGGATAACCTCTTTGAATTGAGGAGAGTTGTTAAGTTTGTGAGTTAGTGCAGAATTCCCGTTATCTCTTGATTTTAGTGTGTCATCTGATATTGGTGCTTAGACAAGGGTCATGTGAGGTTTTGAGGGGGCAAATCTTCTTTAGCTCCTTGCATTTTCCCAAATGTCTGTGCTATGGAAAAGAGCCATGGGTGGATATGAAGGATACCGTTGTGTTCTTATCTGCAGAGGTGTTCACTGAGTAATGTCTGCTTTTCAAAGACCAACAGCTACTGTCCCTGATTTCCTATGAATCATGAGAAAAACTGATGGAAATGGAGAAGCTCAAAGGACCAAACTGGCTGTAGTTGTCTTAATGCTTCATATGTGCAGAAGTGTAGGCAGAGACATGTATTTATGAATGAGTTTTGGTTCTGTAACACTTGTGAATAATTCAGATGCCCTGAGTTGCTCACTGCACCAAATGTGTGCATCTGGATTTTGCTTCATGTGCACCTCATGCCGTGTAGACTGTTTTCCTTTAGGGACCGTTTCCATTCACTTTCTCCTTGCACTGATTTTTCCTCCTCCTTATCTTGGCATTCTCACATCGTTTGGCTGCTCACAGCCATGTAGTACTTTCTATCAGCACTGTTCTCTGAGGTGATGTGTCATGTTCTTCAAGTCTGATCTCAAATGGATCCAGCCACCCTTTTTATATTTCCTTCATCAATTAGTTCTCAAAACCATAGAGTACAAAACAAATGGCTTAAAATAATGTCTCCATGGCATCCCTTGAAGAATTCCTCACTGCAGCTGCTTGCCAAAGACATTAGTGCTTGGATGTTCCTTTCCTAGCAGTGACTGAACAAGTTTCCTGTACTTTCACGGCTGGTAAAATGAATCTGTCATGAAACCACCCAAATCCAGTTTCTGCATTTATTCATTGTTTTCTCTCTCTTCAGTCAGAAAAACATATTTTTAGTTCTTACTCATACTCCTTGTAGATTTTACTTCTTTTGGTTTCAGAAGTCATGTTGTCTACTAAAACAGGAATCTATTTTTTCTGTTAGATACTTATTTTTCAAAGTTAAAACGCACTTACGGAAAATTATCCTCTCTGGAGTAAATTGAAGCCAACCAAGGTTTAGAAAGCAATCTTAAATAATTTCATTATGTTACTTCCTCCCAACTTTACCATCCAAAGCAGTGGCATCTGCTGTATGATTTTGTCACGGTTGTTTAGGTGGTTTCATGGCTGTAGTCACATTTTCAGAGTCAAGGCACCGTCCAGCTACTGAGAGAGCTCCCTGGGCTTTGTGATTCCCTCGCTGCGATTCCCACTGAGCTGGAGTGTCACCACGAGCCAGGACGACTCTGCTGAGATCTGCAGGGAATAAGTTCATCTCTGCTGGCTAATTCGGCACCAATTTTCAGATGTCAAGTGTCAGCATATATTTCTGCCTCTGAATTACTGCAGCTGATGCGTAATGAGATGCAGTGAAGGTTTGTGACAAGTGGCAGTGCAGGAGAACTCCTGGTTGTCCACCAGGAGTTAATTAGATGTACTGTTAAGAGCCTGTAGTAAGCTCATGGTCTGATTTGCAGGAGCTGAGTATCTGCTACAGTCCGAGAAGGAAACAATTATGACTCTTGTTGCATCATCATTGAAATGGTTTATTTTCCTTTCCTATGCTGCAGATGAGTTTCCTAGAATTAAATACTTAAAGGTAATGGGAGCAGGGAGTGTTTACAATAATTAAAATCAGGTAAATTGAAACCTTTAGCATCAAGCATCACACATGACTTTGTAATTGAAAAGAAAAAAAAATACAGCAAAACGTGTCTCTCAGACAGGGAAGGCAGAACCAAAAATTGCTTAGCGTGGCAGTCTTCTTTTTTCTTTGCTTTTTTTTTTTCTTCTCTCCTGATGAGCCTGAAACGCTGCTGTAATAAACAGCTCGTTAGTCAGATGTTTGCAGTTACAGCTCTCGTGTTTCATCTGTTGTGTTTGTAGGGGTGGGTAGTTGGTGCATTCAGCATTACAGACCGTCTGAATGTACATATTCCCACCAGCTATAAAAACAAACAACAAACCAAAACAAAACCATTAAAATGCAAGTGATTGTGCTCCAGCCCTCCTGGAGCTCTCCAAAGCATCGAGGTGGGCGCTCACGCAATGCCGCTCATTCAGCTCATCTCAAGCATCTCAGATTTGTACAAATGACATAGAAATGAGTAGCTGATTGTACCTCAACCTCTGAAGCAACCCTATTAAAATAACTCTACACAGCAACCCAGAATTGGAAGAACAATGCATACGAGATTTATAGATAAGTGAAAATTAAGCTGCGGTTCCAGCTCTTCCTGCCCCAGGGTCTCTTGCAACTCGCTGTAGAAATCATTCCGTTCGTGGACTTTTTATAGGTTTTTCAATGGTCTCATACAGCCCAAAGAAAATGAGTTAATAAAAGTGACATGAAAATGAGAGAAGTTTCTTTTCACTGCTATCTCTTCATCTCTGCCTTTAAAATCGCGCCGAAGAAAATCTCAGAGTGCTTTTGAGGAAGCAGAAGCAGTGAGGGGAAGTGTCTGTGTGCTTAAAGGTCATTTTGAAAATAATGAGCCATCTGCAGCTGATAAAAACGGGTGAGAAAGTGTTTGTGAGTTAGGAATCATCTAGAAGAAGATTGTGCATGGTTGTAGCTTCTTCGTATTTTGCCTTTCTGTGATTGTCACATAAATTAAGATTTACACTGTGAGAGGTAAAGTTCTTTCGTGTTAATTACAACCTCATCCAGAAGGACTGAGAAATACCACATTTGGTCTGATTTTACTTAGATTGGTTTACACTTGTCACTTGTTGGGTTTTTTAGAACACACGGTCTTGCAGACAGTTTAAAACTTAAATACCATGAACCTGGGAAAAAAAAACATCTTGAGAAATATGAACATCAAGAAGGAGAACTAAACAAATAGTCCGGCTGAATATTTGCTTAATGTTTGCCATGAGAGTATGAGAGACCCAGGGAAGCTGGATTTGGATCACTTGAACTATGGGAAAGGTCAGAAAAAGAGGAATGATATGTTTTAAGCAGGCACGTATTCCCTCTTCCTCAAAGGTTGTACATTATAGAAAAAGAAGCAGCTTTACTATTCTTCACAACCTGTTGCTGGTAAACTTGATGTATTGATGTTGTTACTTCAAGCGTGGAATTGGATTAAGCTATTTTTGGAAAATCAACTCTTACTCTGGAGTGGGTGTTTCACAGAGGAGGTTAATCAGGATTGCCTGTTTGATGGGTGATTTATGGTGTCCTTGCATCTGTGGTAATATCTGTGGGAAGAATGACCCTTGGGTTTCAGTTTTATCTGAGGCAGTTGCTGCACATCCCAGGCGAGATCCGTCCTAGGAGTCAGCGGATGCCTTGGATCTCCTTCTCCGGGCGCTGCCTCTTTGTCTGAAGCATTTCAGACTCCTTTTACCTCATACTGTGTTATCCTCCAGAAATATTCCACCCTGGTAACTGAGCAGATGGTCAAGTTGAGACCAGTTTAGATTATTGAGAGCGTTTTTTAAAGCAACATCCTTGTATTTTGTACACACTCGCCTGAGTTTGCACAGAAATGGTGTCTCGATGACTTGGGTGTTTAAACAAGACACCGCCTCTATTTCTGTGCATAGGTAGCTATGGTGATATCATGATAAATTTGGAATCCATTCTGAAACCCTAGGAAGGAGAAGGAGTTTCAAAGGAAGAAGTATTTGCAAATATTTTGGTTATGTATTGATCTGAAACGCTTCCCTGAAACCTGTGAAGACATTATTTGTGTTAAAACCATAATGCAGTGTTTATCTTCATTGGGCTAAATGTATTTCTGGTTTAAGGACAATGAATTTGGTAAGAACAAATTCATACAAATGAATCCATTTAAATATCTAACTTCTTGTGTATTCTGTGTCATTAGAGAAGAGAGAGTTTGGAGAACACTGTTTTGAATATCTTTGATGCAGTAATTGGAGTTTACTCATTTCACATGACTGTCATTAAGACAGACAGACAAAATCCTGTTGTTGGGTTTTTGTAGGTGTGATTCCCATGTGTGGACGTTCTCCTTAATCAGTGAAAGGGATTCCTGAAACACAGACTTGAGAGTTTTGACTTTGGTCTCAACAAAGGAAGGAGAGAGAGAGAGAAGGAAGATGTGTTTCTTTGAAGGATGGGTCTGTCAATCCACTTGATGGGAAGTTCTTAGCCCTCTCCTGTGGCTCAGTGCGACAGAAAAGGGTGTTGGAAGCAGCACTGAGGGGGTGTATGTGGGTTGTTAGCAGTGAATTTAAGCCAGCTGGCAAGAACATTGTGTCTGGGGGTCACACTGATGCTCTGCAACCCTTCACAGCTGCTTGGGAAGCAGTGCAGAGTGATGGCCCTTCTGGGGTGGGGCACTTGCTGAGGGATTGTCTCACCTGCAGCCCAGACATGTCCTGTAATGGGCAGCACCTGTGCCTTGTTCCCTTGTGAGGCACAGAACAGGCTCCAGGTGGGAAAATCCCCCCTGGCTGACCTAGGGGAGCAAACACTTCCCTAGGGAGGTGTCACACTCCTTTCCGGGGATGCAGAGAGAGCCATTGGGCAAGATGAAGCACTGCAGATACAAAGGTGAGAAGCAGCTCCTGGGGGCCACCATGGATTAGAGCTGTGTGCTTTGGCTGCCATAGGTGCTGCAGAACTATTTCAGCAGAGTCTTAGAGAGCAATTCCTGCCCTTATTTGCTCTCCTGTGCTGGGCAGCATTGCAGAGTCTGGTTGGATCACTCCAGTGATCACTGGGGGTAAGTGCTCTGGTTTAGGAACCATTTAGGATTTATTTATACTGCCCCTAAACCACAATTTACCCACTGCTTAAAGGGTTAAGAGCATAAGGGTTAAGGTATTTTGATATCTGGGTCAAATCCATGATATATCCCTGCTGTCCATACATGCATGTATGTAAGTTTTTGTTGATAGACAGTCTGTGATAAGGCATTCTTGGAGATTAGATTAGATTTTTCTATTTGAAGAAAATCTGTGGGAGTTTTGCCTCTGACAGAATTTCAATGTAAGGTTTTATTTTAGCAAGGTTCTTCATTTAATTTAAGCTCAAACTTGAGTGTTTCCTAGAAAACTCTTTGCATATGTAGCTATCTAATTATGCTTCTTTCCCCCCTATATTCCCTCTCCTGGGATAGATAAAGAGCTAGGAAAAGATAAATGCAGTTTTGAGTGTTTGGAAATCTCATTCTGAAGAGGAAGAAACCAAGATGAAAGGCTGTAGCCATTTTTGTCTCAAACCTCTCCTGGAGTTACCAGGACATAAATGTAACCTTTTGGGATTATGGTATAGAGTCTAGGGAATTTTCAAGCACCTTTACAGCTATGAATATAAGTTAGAAACCAAGAGCAAAATGTATTATTAGTATTAGTTTTCAGGAAATAAAAAGTTTAAAGAGCTGGTGATTCTATTAAAAGATGTTGTGGAATTTGCTGTGCTGTGCAGAGCACACGTTCATTGGGGATTTTGGGGTTCAGAGCTGCACTTTAATGCACCAACCACAGTGGAAAGCAGTCCTCACAGAGGTTGGCAGGAGTGTGGCTGAGTTGCCTCTTTAAATTTACCTTATTCTTATGATTTCCAGCAAAATCTAACAGGAGAAAGTTTTGGAAGTCTGGTGAAATCTATTTTTATCCTTCTGTCCACAGAATCTTGGTTTCTCACAAAATATCATTACTCTGTGTTTGTTCAGGAAAGTTGCAGGAATGCCTTAAGCTTTTTAAAAAATTATTTTATGTTTCTGTCTTTTTTTCTTTTTCCAATTTTCTGGTTTTGTTTCGGGTAGATTTAAGGTCTGGGGGTTTTTTTGATAATTTTCTCAAGACAGCAGAACCAAATAGAGAAGATGTTTTTACCAAAGGAGCAGACAGTCCTCTGACCATCTCTAGCCTTAACTTGGCATGACTAATTTGATCTTTAATAGATTGTAAAGATCTTTGGCTGCCAATACCATCCTTGTGAGCAGGCAAATACAGAGGAGGTGACAAGTTCCATCTCCCTCTGGGAATTTCAACCCTTTAGGCACAGAAGTGCCCCAGCCAAAACACTGGTTTTCCTGACCTGGTTCCAGGGTCAGTCCTTGAGCTGAAGCTCCTTCTGGACTTCAGTGGAAGGGAAAAAAAAGCAAGCTGCCCCCCAGGCCTTTTGACTGAAAGAGTCAAAAAGATGCTCCTTTGTCAGAAAACATCATCTTTTTTTTGATGTTTTCTGACATCAGTTAATGTCAGAAATTATTACCCTACGAAGTGAACTCTGAGTCATGTGGGTATGGCCAATATCCTGCTGTTCATTAGGCATTCCCACAGGAATGTTCCTGAACATGACAGAACTTCAGCAGCTCAGGTGTTCTAGAAATTACTGTAATCAATAATAAATAGGACATAAAAGAAGCTAAATTTGGTCTGGCTTGCTTGGTTGGTTGTTGTTTTTTGTTTTCCTTGTGCTTTCCTATCATCTCCACAGGAAAACTTGCTGGCATTTTTAAAAGGCCTTTGATTCACAGAGCTTTGATAGTCTTCAAGATGTGGATAAAGGATATTTTGCTTGTCTCCTTAGGAGTGCTTGCAGCTAATTGTGGTAATAAGGGAGCAGAGCTGTTCATGTGGAGAGGTAACAGTGTGCTTTGGTATCCTGAGTTTGAGAACTTCAGGTCTAAGGGCTAAATAATATGACCTGGATCATCAGCTAAGGGATAAGTTGTTCCTAGCAGGTGCATCTGTCACCCTAAAAGGGCAAATGCACCCATGGCAGGGGTCAAAAAGGGTGTGAATCACGGTGTCAAAATTGTGATACCTTTCTCAGTAGGTGCTGGATGAGGACAGGAGAATGAATTCCTGGAAAGGATTCTCTGCTTCGAACTTTGTTAGACAAGTCTTAAACAAACCAGAGAAATTCAGCATTTGAGTCATTCAAACCCAGCAGCCCAAAGAGGATGGGCTGTCTAATTTCTTGCCTTTAAAACCTGGAGAAAAAAGTCTTTGATTTGGCAAACCGAATTCATAGTCCCGTTTGCTTGATTTGCTGTGTATTCTGCACTTCTAAAAACCTTCCTGAGTCAGTCCCATGTAACTCCTCTTTTGATGAATTAGCTTTGAACAAGCATCCCGTTTCAAATACACTTCTTTTTTTCACTCTGCTGCGTGGCTGATACCTCTCCCTCTCAGTCTAACTAGAGGGTGATTCATCACTGAGACATCCCATGGTTGACTGTAAATACGAAAGAAAAAAGGTTATCAGCTTTCTTCCTTTGTTGGTGTGATTGCCGTTCATCATCGGGAGCAAAACTTGTGAGTGAGAGGTTCAGCCAGGGAGAGGAGGAGAGAGGAATGACAATTCCGTGGAAGAGAACAAAGCCAGATAGACAATCCCGTTCAGTCTGAGCTCAGAAAGGATGATGCTGTGCCCAGACAGGCCCTTGAGCGGAAGCATTTATCTGTCTGATTTTGGGAGAGTGAAAAGTAGATGAATTCTCATCTCCCACAGACATAAAACAAAGCTTGGTAACTTCCAGCCTGTAAATAAAAGGGAAAGTAACCCATCTAGTAATACACCAACTTGACAACTCCAGGGCGTTTCTGGGGCTCTTCTCCCGATCTAAATGATACCCTTTTTTTTTTTTTTTTGTCTCCTCATCTCTGGAACACAAGTACTATTTTTATATCCCTCTCGCGTTTTTCTCTTCCGTGAAAGCCTGTGATTAACTTGTTTACCCATGAAACTGCCTTTGTCTGGGAGCACAATCATATTCCTTCTTCACAGAGCCCTTAAATGGGGTTGTTCTCTCTGTTTTCCTGCAACACTTGCCATCATACCCAGTATTTAAGAGACTCTGTTATGTGATAGACAGCCTCGTGCTTTCCTTCCAGTTTCCACATCATCCTTCAAAATGCTTTTGTAAACCTGCTGACGTATTTGGTGAACAGACCCAACACTCCACTGCCTACAAGCAGATATGATACCAGTCAGGAAATGATGCAGCCTTGTTGATACAGAATTTCCTCCAAGATCCATGAAAAAATGGCTCTTTTTATCATCTTGTTGCCCACTTGTATTAAATTTAATTTGTATCAGTTGGGAGGAATTTAGATGCTCATTGAAAAAGTTATGGCCTATTAAGAAGTACCATAAACACTAAACATGCAGCCAGTGGGGGGAAGAGATTCATGGGAGAGCAAAACTTAAACTGCAGGATGTTTTTGTGTCAGTTTTGAAATCACTTGAGCTCTACACAGAGTTTCTTCCCAGGGGGGTTCTATTTGCTGGCCATTTGGTAGTATTTGCACCAGACTGAAAAATCTTGCCTTTTAGGAAACCTGAGCTTTCAAATTATACTGTATCTTTTCAAAGGATTGAATCCAGCCACACAGGGCATCTTTTCATCTCTCTTTGCCTTTATAAACTTCATCATGAGGCCAAGGAGCAAGTGGTTTTCTTAGCTTGAAAAACACCGAGTGCATTTCTTGGAAAAGCTGCAGCCTAATAAAAACGGAAACGAGCTGAGTCACAAAGTAACCTGGAATTTTTACTCAAACCTTCGTGTTGCCAATGAAGCTGTGAGGTTCAGCCTGTTAACAGGTGATAAAAGTCACTGAATTTATCTCTCCTTCACAGAAATGTTGTGTAGTCATTTCTGTATCAAGCACTGGAACAGGGTGCCCAGGAAAGGGTTGAGTCACCATCCTCGGAGGGATTTAATAGACCTGGAGATGTGGCACTTGGGGACGTGCTTTAGTGATGGGGGGACAGGTGGGCTCAATGACTTTAAAGGTCTTTCCCAACCTAAATGATTCTACATTGGATATAAAATGGAAAAAAAAAAAAGAAGACTAAAAACTAAATCTAAATGGAATATGTGTAATAATTTAAATAACCCATGCCGTTTTGAATATGAAAAAGAAAGAGGAGGTCACTAAAATTCCATCTTTCATTTCATAGTGTTTAAGGCAGTTCATTCCAGAAGCCTTCTTAATTCCACAGGAAAAACAGAGTCTTCATTTTTAATTTTATCTAAAATCCATGAAAATCACAGAGAATATCTCTGCTGAGGCCAGTGGCCTTTGGACAGATTGTGTTGTTCTGACAAGCAACACAGCTTGTGTGTGCTTAACTTCTGAGGCAAAATAACTGGAAATAGGAATGTGCAGCCATCAGCTGGGCAGCTCTTGGTCTGTGTGGTACCAAAGCAGAGCTCAAAGGCTTGGAAGGATTTACAGCAGTGATTTCCTTTTTATTCTGGGCTAATAACTTTAAATATATTAATGAGTAATTAAGCAGATCAGAAGCAAGTGCTGTCACGTTAAAAGCTTTCAAAACAACATAAATTGTCAAATTTGAAGTATTTGCAGAAAGAACCACCTCCTTTGGTGTAAGTCTTGGTGAAAGGTTTGTAATTATTTCATCGTATATTTACCTGCAGGATCCGAAGCTGCGCGAACTGTTGGATGCTGGGAACGCAGGAGGCCGGCTGGAGAATCGGATGATCACTGTTGTCTACGGGCCAGACCTGGTCAATATATCCTACTTGAACCTGGTGGCATTCCAGGAGGATATAGCAAAGGTAATACACGCTCGTGTGTCGTATCAAATTAATGATCTGACATCTGGATCAATGAATTGGCTATGAAACAAACCTCAGGTCTGTTCTAGGCTCAGTTCCCAAGAAGAAATGTGCAATCTCTTTTTTTCCCTGGAGTTTATTCAGCAAGGTTCAGGCCCCAAAATATGTGCTCATTTTCAGAATGTTGCCTATAGAACCCAACTAATCCTTGTGAAAATAAAGGTACACAGATTTTTGCTCAGATATAAGATGTTAAATCATGACTCTCCAAACACACGTCGATACATTTCAGTAATTATCACGCTTTTATGCCTGTTCTGAGTGTGTGTGCAGATTGTGGATCATCTGCAAGAACAGAGCAGGTGAATGGTTGACTTTTTGAAGTTGGCCTGTGTCAGAGTGGTGGGAACCTGCAGCTCTCCCTTGTGCACTCAGGAGTGTCAGCAGTCAGGCACCTTGTTTACCTCTGAGCACAAACAGAGACGTTCATGTGTGGAAGGTCAGTTTTAAGCACCACGTTTTGCCTACTGATAACCCTTGATAAGAGCTCTGTAGGCAACATCTCTACCATAGCAAAGCATTCTTTCCATGCAGGCATCCAGTTCCTTCATTTCTGTCCAATACACAGCATAAAATGTGCCAAGAAAGTTACAGTTTGTATTAGTACATGTTTTGGGGTTGGTTTTTTTTGTCCCTCTTCCATTTTCTATACAATTTACTGAGGTGGGAGCTCTTTGCTTCACCTATTTCAAACTGACATTCAAAATCTGCTCCTATTTGCACTTCCATTCACGTGGGTACACTCTGATCCCAGCCCCCAGATAACCATGCACAGAACACACTTTGATATGTGCATTTTTGCACCCTGGAGTTCACTGGATTGTGCTAAAAAGAAAGATTCTCTGTACCCTTCTGCGATTTAACAACAATGGGGAGTTATTTTGTCACCTCCCAGGCAACAAGGATTGTTAGACCAGGTGCCAAAAGGTCATGGTGTGAAAGCCTTCAACTAGGAGAGGAGATTTTTGCTGGCCAAGTTTCTATCTCTGCCAAACTTCTTCAGCCAACTGGTCAGCTTGGTAAAAAAAAAACCCCACCAATTTCCAGTCTTCCTGTGATATGAAAGAATGGAAACCAAATGAGTTTGTGGTGGTCCATGGGCAGCTGAGTGGGAAGTGCTTTTCCTCAGGTTTGGAAATGCACAGCTATGCTCTGCAGGGGTGGGTGAGGAATCCTAACACTGAAAATGGTGGAAACAACTCTTCAGGGAGAGAGAAAGGAGCTAAGTTTGTGATAGGAAACAAAAAAGGTATGGTAAAGCTTTTGCAGCAGGAATCCTTAGCCCTTCTCAGGGAGCAGGGAAAATAACCCAAATCAGAAGTTGTTTGTCCTCCTCCTGCACCTTCCTGGCCAGCCCCCAGTCAGTGAACTATAATCTATTTGCTAAAACAGCACAGAACTCAGTATTTTAGGACTGTTTTCTGTTTCATAATGGAACCTTAAAATACAGTAGATAAAATCATGTTTAGTAAAAGCTTGGCTGCTCTAAATCTTGAGTAACTCCTAAGAGTCTTAAGTCTTCCTTTTCATTTGTAAAGGCAGGAGAGCAAAGAAGTGAATATTTGATCAGTTGGGCGCTGTGGCCTGGGGATGCAGCTTTCAAAGCATTGCAGATTAGCTGTGCTTGCTTTGAGGTCATGTTCAATATCCTGATTGTCTGAATGAAAACAGTTTTGATCACTGTTGAATGCAGCTAAAAATTCCTCTTTTTTTTTTTTTTTTTTTTTAAAACCTGTCTTCCAACTTTAAATGAGCCAGACCACAGACTCTGGTCCTTATTGTCTCCCAGACCCATGCAGTGACTCAGAGAAGCTGCAATAAATAAGCACATCAGGCACAAATCATCCCTTCAGGGAGCTCCGGGAAGGAATGTCAGTACAAGATGTTTTCAGTGCCACACATCAAATTTTGACCCTTCCTCCTTCTGTTGTTCCAGGGAAAGCAAGTGCCCAGTGGAAATCTCCCCCACCTTTCCTTTTCAGTGCATGAATATTTATTTTTGTTAACCCTGTGTTTGTGGTACCTTATTTTTCAAGTTGTGTGGCTGGTGTTGACCAGGCAAAGTAAACTGTGGTGCTCTTAGTGAGGCAGTTTAAATTATTCAGTTCTGGAGGTTTTTTTCCCTTTACAGGGGGCTTCCTTTTCTGCTACAAACTCTGTTTGCCACATCCACTGGCCGAATTATGGGAAGATTAGGAAAATACGAGTCCTGGGCTATGCAGCTTTCCCTAAGGTGCACGAGATAGGTAGAAATGAGAATGTACTGGGATGGGGTTTATGTGTGAGCATCCACACAGTTCTGCAGAAACCAGGATAAAGACAGAGGTTTATTCTCAAACCCTATTCTGAGCAGGTGCTCTTTTTCTCTGTCTCTATTCCCAACCTATCCACCTCTGTCTGCTCTACAGTGTTCTGTTCTCTTCCCAAACCCAGTGGCTTTTTTTCTCATTTTTCCCCATCACTTTCCTCCCCCTCTCTTTTGTGTCTCTCATGCCAGCCCTGTTCTTGCTGCATGGCCAGTCCTGGCCATACAGACCCCTCTCCAGAGCCCAGGGAAATCTGTTTCTCCTCGGTTTGATAAGCTTTGGATAAAATCCATCCCCAAGAGCTGATGAATTCCTCCGTGAGTAAAATGGTGTCGTCAAAGATGATTCACCGGTCACACTATACTGTGCTTTCCAGCATACATCTTTATTTTTCTAGCTTCCCCAGAGCTTCATCAGTGTAATAAAATGCTGAAGCAAACCATATAAATTCACATCCATTTGATATGTTTTTTTTAAAAAGTAAAATTCCTAAGGAAGTGAAAGTGTAGAATTTCAGCAGCTTGCTTTGTTAACCTCCCACTGAAAAGAAATGTGAGAGGAACATTGCCTTCACATGTAGTTCTGATTGGAAGGAAGTGTTCTCAAGCCTCTGTGCTGTCCTTTTGTATGAAAAAGGTCTCTCTTCTGTTGTGATCCATGTCTTGGTTGGTATCCTGATGCATGGAATGGAACAGAGAAGTCACTTCTCTGAGGAACACACGGTGAACTGCTGCTTACATTCTGCCTGCCAAAGCACAGAGCAGAGAAAGAACTCCTTAGTAAAGCTCACATAATAGGATGCAGCCAAGAGGGGATCAAGGTCAGGGAGCCCTTAATATGTTGGATGGGACTTGCCTGGAGTTGGATATCAGAAGGCTGGGTCCTTCCACTGCCACACGGAATCAGAGCCTGGGTGTGTTGGCACTGGTGCAGTCCTTTTACAAAAAAATCCAGATTTGCATTTTCCTTTCGTGTTGCATCTGTTCAGGAGTGTCCCACAGTGATCCAGGGGCTGTTTTAACCTCTCTGCCTTAGGCTGTTTTCTTCCCACACACACATCAGCCCCTACCCCTGGAGTGCTCTCCCCAGCGCTGCCTTCTGGAGTGGCTGTTGCAGGGAACATCATTCCTGCAGTTAGAGGGTGGGCTTTGCTCTCTACCATGCAGCAAATCCAAGGAAACGGGGCCATTTGGTAGCTAAAGCAGCAAGACACATCTTGGCTCACAGCTTGACCCAAGCCCATCAAAAGCAGTCCCAAGCATCTCCTTTATTTCCTCGGATCTGCGCTCGAAGCTCTTGTTCCCTCTCCTGCCGAGGGTTCACTGGGAAGATGATGTGATCCTTGGCAGATTTGTATGATCCTGGCTTTTTTGGCTGTGGCTCTGTGGTGGCTGGAGTGAAGCCCCTGACATGGGAGAGACAAGGAGCAAGTGTTGCTTGTGGCTCGTGGACTTGGCTCAGCCTGCAGGTGGCCCTTAAAATGTTTGGGAAGAGCGATATGAGTGCTTTGAAGAGCCAGGAAAAGCTGGGAAAGGGACATGGCAGGACTGTTGGTATAAATAATGCATGTGACAGGCACATAACAAATGAGTTCCTTTTACATTCCTGTCAACAAGCATTTGGACAATGAGGAGGAAGAGCTGGGCTGTGGGATGCTCCTGAAGTGCCCTACTCCTGTTTTCTACCCTGTATTTTGGTTTCTAGCCCAGCAGAACCCAGTGAGATCAAAACAAAGTCTATCAAGATCTGTTAAAAGCCAACATATTTTCAATTTCCAAATAGTATTTTGTGTTGCCATTAATCTCTGCAGCCCTTAGTGTCAGAGGGACAAGTTTGAGCTGCTATTATTAGTGCCTAAACAAAGCAGTGTTTACAAGATGAACCTATTTTGAGCTTGGAAAAATGAGTTGCCAAGAAGAAAAACAGATGCTGCACTTAATATGCTTTCTGTTCCAAGAGTCACAGCGAAGCAGTTGTGTTGCACAGGGACCAGACTCCTCCTCCTCTGCTTTCTCACACCCCTGCTTTCTTCAAATCAGACCTAAGAAGGAAAAACAATTAAAGAAGAAATATGGAAGTGGTCACGAGAAGGTGGGAGGGGAGGGTTATCTCAGCAACTCTGGTTTGCCTCCAGAACAGGTCTGCTTTTTAGGTAAAACAAGCTCGTAAGCTCCAAAGTGATGTAGGAATACTTCTTTCACTGGAAGTCAGTGATACTTAACCTTGTCCATTTTTGTCAGAATGAAATACCCTTTTTTTTTTTTCTTTTTGTCATTTTCCCTCAAGAAAAAGAAAAGCCAGTGAGAAGGAAATACCTCCCAAAAAGTATGAGAGGCTGTGTGACAATGGGAATTTTAGATTTGGACTTTCATGAAAGGAAATGTGTTTTTAGTTTTGAAGCAAACTCAGAAAACTGTGTTAAGTAAAACAGTGTTTGCAAAGGCAGTGCTTGTTTTCATCCCTTTATTTTAAAAGGTGAAATGAAGCCAATCCCAAACCACAGTTGTGATTCAAGAGGTTTGCAATTAAAGGTTGTAAATAAGCACTGAGTTAGCAAGGAAAAATGTTCTGAAGTTGTCAACGAAAAGCTGCAGGAGAGACCTGCAAGGCCTGAGGACGAGCAGTGAGAGTCTAAACTCCACGTTATAGTCATGGATCAGCCATGCTGGGAACACAGGAAAGGTCAGGGACCTGAGGGAAGCACTTCAGCAGTGTGCACAGAAATGAGAAAAATAAGTTAGGAGAATAAAGGGAGGAAAAGTGAGGGAGAGCCATGGGAAGAGCAGAGCCTGCAGGCAGAGATGGAAGTTTCTCGTGAGCAGCTGGAGGACAGTTGATCAAAGGGCTGGAACACCTCCCCTATGGAGACAGGCTGAGAGAGCTGGGGCTGTTCAGCCTGGAGGGGAGAAGCTGCAGGTGAGACCTTCTGGCACCTTCCATTACCTTACAGGGGCTCCCAGAGAGCTGGAGAGGGGCTTTGGACAAGGGTATGTAGGGATAGGACAAGGGGGAATGGCTCTAAACTGACAGAGGGCAGGGTTGGATCAGCTATCGGGAAGAAATTCCTCCCTGTGAGGGTGGTGGAGCCCTGGCACAGGTTGTCCAGAGAAGCTGTGGCTGCCCCATCCTGAGAAGTGCTCAAGGCCGGGCTGGACGGAGCTCTGAGCAACCTGGGCTAGTGGAAGGTGTCCCTGCCATTGCAGGGGGGTTGGAACCAGATGCTCTTGGGGGTCCTTTCCAACACAAACCATTCTGTGACTCCATGACATTTGTTCCCTACATCAGGGAAAAATAATGTAGTGAGGGACAGCAGCACAGTGTAAGGATGTACAGTAAGGAGAAAAGAGCTGTTCTGTTTGGAGTTACATCTTCTGTGTACATTGGAGTAATTTAAAAATATTCCCATACATTTCTGCTGGTTGGGGTTTTTTTTGACCTTGTTTTCTTATGTTGGTTGGTAAGATCTTGGATTGAGTCGGTATTTTAATTTGTAACAGTCTTCATTTTTTTGCAGCATGAGCAAATCAGGTCTCTCTGATGGGGAGGGGAAGCCGTAATTGGAAAAATCAAGTTCAGACTTTTAATGAGGCACTTCTTACCGACACTGTAGCTTCCAAAAATATTCTGCATTGTGCAAGTAAACATCTCAACTAAGCCTCTCTTAACAGTGTTTTCCCTTTGTAGGAATGGTCAGATGAAGTGTTCAGTTTGGCAACAAATTTGCTGGCACAGAACATGTCAAGGGATGCCTTTCTGGAAAAAGCGTAAGTGGCCCTCGAGTTTAATGCCCTGGGTGTTGCTCTCTTCCCTGCGTCATTTTCCTCCTCCTTTGTTAGTCACATTGTCAGCTATTGTTTCTGCTTTGATGGCTCGACACTTCTGTAAACACAGCCGTCCTTTCTTGTGGTTTTAAAAAGCCTGCTGTCTAGGAGTCATTGAAACAGAAATCTCGTTAGGGTTCTTCTTGCAAACTGCTAAATCCGTGCAGGAAAACCAGAATTATATGTCCTCCCCCTGTACAGCCAAGTTGTAGCTTCAGCTGTAGTATGAAGCTCTCTATTTAAAATGCAAGAATATTCTGGGACTCCCTTGTTTCTGGTCTATTTTCCTTTTTTCTGCCATTGATTAAAGAAGTGAGAAGTGCCAGAAGTCCATTTTCCTCAGCCTGATCTCTCTGGTTTCCAGGGGATTCAGAGGGAAGCTGGGAGTCCGTTCATCTGGGTTGCTTGGCAGGGTGAGCAGATCAGCAGTTGCTTTCAGTGAAGTAGAAAAGCTGTTTATGAGACTGTTTGGGGTGGAACACAGGTCTGAAAGGGGAGAAAGCTAAAACTGAGATGAGATATTCTCAGCTGATGATCAGTGCACGGGCTGAGGAATTTTTGTGGAAGTGATGGCTCTGAGAACAGCTTGGCAAAGCCTGCCAGGAAGTGCTGGTGCTGAACTGGGGTACTTGCTGGCCTTTTGGGGTTCTAAAAGAAGAGATGAACCCTCCCCTGTGAGCTGGCTGATTAAAGTCAGCTTAGTGTCTCCCCTGAACACTTTTTAATTCCACTTGCAAGCAGAGGCTCAATCTAGCTAAATACTAAGCTGGGCTTAGGTTCCTAAAACAGTCTCCTTCCAAAAAGGAAGTTAACCCACCCTTTTCCTGAACTTTCTAAGGCTGTGCATGCCTGATTTCATTAGGTGCATCTATACTTAGTCAAGAAGTTCTCAACTGCTTATCTTTAATCCCATATATTCATTCATAGGTGCCTATTCTGGGAAGGAGGGGAGGGGGTGTGTTTTCCTCTCATAAGGTCTGTAATGGTGCAGCTGAAGTCAGCAGAAATTCCCAAGGAAACTCTGAAGGCTGGATGGTGCTGGAACTACAGCTGTGTGTCTCCTGACACTGTACATTAGGCAAACCAAACAAAAATGGCTGGAAACACTGCACATTTCCTTTTGGCTCTGCACATTGACAGTGGAGGATGTGCTCCTCTGAGCAGGTGACTTCCTTCAGCTCCATAGGTTGTAGATGGTGGATGAGTTTGGAGAGTGATTTAATACTATTTCCTTGCCTCTTAGCACCCAAGTTCCCAGGTGGCCAGAGGGCTCTGCTGACAGGTCTGTAGTGGGAAGGGCTGTGGCTGTACCCAGTGGGCCTTTTCCTCTCCAATCCAGAGGAGGAACATGTTATCCCACAGTGCAGCAGAGCCAGTCTGATTTGGAGCTATTCTTTGGCAGCTGTTCAGGCAATATTAATTAAAGATGAAGTCACTGGACACATTGCATAGATTCAGTAGCAGGCAAGCATGACATTCCTGTGTCTTTTCCCACTGATTAATAAATCACTTGGAAACCGTAAGGTTTCCCAGGTCCTCTGCACAGATGCCAAATCAGTCACTTAAGAAATCTCTGACTTTGAAGATTAAATTATTTCCCCATTATAATTATTCTACAAAGCACAGTGTTGGTTGCAGTCCTGTCAGAACCCTTTGGTTGAAATAGAAAACCAGATTGCATTAGAGCAGAATTCAGGGGTGTTTTTTATTTATGATATTCAGTCCCTTGGAGCGTTGGAGGTGCAACAATAAACAGCTTTCCTGTGGTTGGGTCAGCTGAGAAAAATAGGGTTGATTTGGGAGGAAAGGAGGGGTTTTTTTAGTTTTCCTCCATTTTCTGTTCTTTCTGGCTTCCTTGGCTGTAGAAGAAAACGCTGAGCGTAGTCAGATTTTTCAAAAAATTAAAGACAAAATGAGAGAATCCTTGGGTTTTTTCAATTTTTTTTTTTTTTTTTTGGCTAACTGCTGTGACTTTTTTGTTTGTAATTCAGCCCAGTACTGGGAAATGGAGCAGAGGGGATAATATTTTTGTTTGGTGACACAGTAGCACGAAACACTTCAATTTCCAAAAGATACCCATGGGGGGTCAAGGATTTGTGAAAATGTTGCTATGGGGTATTAGCATGCACTTTGCTTTTGAAGTGGTTGCTAATGGCATTTTCTGTTGTGAAGAAAAGGAAAGTTTGTTAGAACCATGCAG
This sequence comes from Pachyramphus minor, assembly GCA_013397135.1. Lineage (NCBI taxonomy): Eukaryota > Metazoa > Chordata > Aves > Passeriformes > Tyrannidae > Pachyramphus > Pachyramphus minor. The sequence goes on along the minus strand of VYXB01003410.1, from coordinate 164,629 downwards.
CTTCTTCTTCTTTTGGTAGACCAGTGGGCAAAGTAAAAAAGTGGGGGTTTTTAACACCAAAAAAAAAAAATTCTCTTAAATATTTTAAGTGTTGACACATTTTTCACTAGATCATGTTACTGCAAAAAAAAAATCATTTATGGTTTTAATTCTGCTCAAGTGGGAGAACTGAAGCACTCAAAAAGTTGTGCTCTTCCCAGGCTGCTGGTAGGCACTGAACTGGTAACCAGTGGCTCTTGCATCACACAGTGGTTGTAGGCCCAGCTGCTTCTCACGAATGTTACTGGGTGACTCCTGGGTGATTCAGAGCCTGCTGAGAAATCTGAGAGGTCCTTGGGAATGGTGTAAAACTGAACTGAGGTGCTTTTGTCTCCACAGTTACACAAAGCTGAAGCTGCAGGTGACTCCAGAGGGGCGCATTCCTCTGAAGAAGTAAGTGCCATTCCCCTGCCTTACCATGTGTAGTCTCTGCTGACTTCTGAGTGTGAACACGTGTTTGGGATGAGCATGTGGCCCCTGTGTCTAGAATAATGATTTTTGCATCTGTTTAGGATGCATCACAGGGAATGTGTGGTGTCACAGTGATACTCAGGATGTCTCTGCTCAAATACTCTTTGGGTATAGATTGCTCTTGATCTTGAGCAAGACATTCCACTTGTGACATAAAAAAACCCCATAACTTCTTTACCTCAGAGACATGTCATGAGGGTGAATAGATTCAAATTACATGTCACTGGGGTAATATGAAGAGAGCAGGGGTGACTTTCTCAGATCACTGTCTGCTGTGATAGGGGCTGGTGTGGGGCAGAGTTAAACTCACTGTGAGCACCATTAAACTCACCTTACCTATTACTGAGCAGCCAGCAAGTGGAAATAAAGAGCTAAAGATGTGATAGACTGGTAAGAGATACTCAAATGTTTAAGCCACGTGGGCTTGTCAAGGCATGTGTTTAACCAGTTCTCTCTGTTTTGTCTCCATTTTGCAGCATATACCGCTTGTTCTCCTCTGACAGAAAACGGGTGGAGACGGCGTTAGAAGCCTGTAATCTCCCATCTTCCAGGGTGAGCAGCTGCATTTATTCAGATGAGCATTGCTTGTATTTGGAGGGGTTTGCTCTCCACTGACACTTTGTTCAGGGCTGATCACGCTGTGCTGGCTTTCCTGCTGGATAGGTGCTCAGCAGCGGGTCTGTCTTCCCCACACAGAAGTTCCTGATGCCCGTCTGCACATCCAAGTACCTTTGACTTGAAGTTGTGTAGGGACCAGGAGCTCCTGGAAGAGGTCTGAATGGAGTAAAAGAAAGGGCAGAGGTTGTGTGACCAGTCCTGGAGAAATCCTGTGAGGGTATTTTGAGAATCAGTGACTGTTGCCGAATTTTCACGGCATGATTTCAGAGCAGTGCTAGCTGGAGGTGTAGCTAATGGGGTACTCTCTAGCCTGAGATAAGTGACTGGCCACACTGAAGCTTACCTAAAAGGTGCATGAAGTAAGTGTTGAAATGCTGTTAGTGCTGTGGGAATGCAGCCATTGTATCCTGCTAATCCAGGAGCTCTCCTCAGCCCAGAGCACTTGCAGGATGGTACCTCAACCTGAAGGTGGTTTTTTTTCCTGAAAGGAGCAAGCTGGAGCAGGTGATTCCAGTTAATGCTGGAGTGCATTAGTCACAGAATCACCAAATAGGTAAGGTTGGAAGGGTCTACAGAGAGTCACCTACTCCTGCCTCCCCGTTCAAGCAGGGTTTTCCTTACAGGTGGAGATTCTTCCCCAAGCAGCTTCCTGCGGGATAATTCCTATGTTCAGGGGTCCAAGAGGTGGGGCAGAACTGGTCTGTCAGGAGAACCTGCATCTCCTGATCCCTTGCTCTTGTAGAGAACTACATGCTCTGAGGTTTCCTGGATGTTTGCTTCCCCAGTTGTTAAATAAAGCCAATTCCTACAGCTCCAGAAGAACAATGGAGCAAAATCTTCACAAGCCAAACCTCAGAAACCCTTTACAACGAGACCTTCCTTCATATGTTTGGAGCTTAATTCCATAAAACTCCAAGGAATGTTTGCAAAGTAGGGTATATAAGATTATAATATCTTATCTAAAGTTAGGTTGTGAGGTTTAGAAACGTGGAAAGAAGAATTTTATAGATGGGTTTTCATTTAATTTTTGGCAAACGAGATATGCAAAGAAACCTCTGAGGCGCTGCTTTTAAATCAGTTGATTTATTACTTCTGTTTATTACATATCTCTGAAAAGAAAATCTGAATATCACTGGAGGCCTTGAAAGAAACTGCAGCCTTTTTGTGCTATTTATTTAAGTAGGGCCAATTTCACATACACGTTGCTGGCTACTTGTTGCTGGGATACCATCTCGGAAATTATTCACAGTATAAAGTGGATCTTTTCTTTGGTTGGGACAAAAGAGAAACACTCTGCATGCACCAAAGAAAACCGTGTTGGTCATCTTTGAAAAATATTGTAGAAGTGTGAAACTGAATCTTATGGAGGTGATGGAATAGGAGAAAAATCAGAACTTCAACTACAGCTCTTTTCCTTTGGGTTCCTGTTTATTTGAACAAGTAAAGTTCTTAGTTTCGACTTCCAGCTCTTCAGCCCTATTGTACTGCAGGACAATAAAGCCTTGGAAGAGCAGTGGGCTCCAGCAACATGCCAGATGTGCATATCAGGGGGTTTTGTTATTGTTGGTTGTTTTTGTTTGTTTTGGTTAAAAGTGCCTTAAACAGAATTTGAAGAGCTTTATTTTAGCTGCCTTTTTGGCTGTGAAGACTGGTTTCTGCCTTGCAGTTAGTGTAGAGGTTCAGTGTAGAGTTACCAGTGAGCTTGACTGTTAAAATAAAATAACCAGCTATTGAGTCCTGTCTGTGCAAATAATTGGATTTAGCTCTCAAACATGTAACAGACTGGATACAGATGTTGCTATAAAAGCAGGCAGGTTACCAGACAAATCATAAATCAACAGTGCTTGAAATGAGTGGGGAGTCTTAATCAGAGAATAAAATTGAATGCCAGTGTTAAGCAAAGCTGGAAACGAGGGATGCTCTCATGTGGTGCTGCAAGGTTGTGCTTTGTTCATTGCTCTCAAAAAAGAGAGGAGCCCATAAGTTGTGTGGGTGGTTCCTCTGAAATGTGGATGGCTCAGACCAGGCTGAGGAAGGGGGCAGCGTATTTTAATCCCTCTCGGCAGACGGGCTTTGGGAATCCAAATATAGTTGCCTGAGGCTGTGCCTTGGAGTGGCAAAAGCTTTCATCTCCCACCTGGATAGTTGTGTTTTGTAGCCCACTGATGATGGTGCTGGGAGGAAATAGTTTTTAAGACTATCTGTACTTATGCCTGAAGGCACATGTTGGTTTTCCTCTTCATAGTAGGCCTTTGGAGATCCAGGGAGGGAAACTGAGGGATATTTTCTTAATTGAATCCAAGTGGCAAATCAAAGCCTGCATCTCAGGTTGTTGGAGGAGACCCACATTTGTTCAGCTGAGCACCTTCAAATCCCCTGTGAAGGAAAACATACAACAGGTTGGTGGGAGACTGTAGTTCTGTGTTAATTAGAGAATCAGTGTTTAAAATACCTTGGCTGAGGGGTTGTAGGCAGAGGGAACAGGGGAGAGTGGGGTGCCAGCTTTACCAAGAAAATTCACAGACTGTGAGAATGCTGGCCTTGAGGAGAACACAGGTCTCAGCAGTCCAACTGTCAGCTGGAAACACCACAGCTCAAATTCAGCGATGTCGTGCGTGCGGGTTCACACGCAGCTCAGTGTCACTGAAAGGAGCTGTTTCCATCCCCTGACTCCAGGTTCCCAACTTCCCCAACCACCCCTGCACCATGTTGAGCAGTTGTGCCATTGGTGGAAGCTGGCTGGGTGAGCTGATCCCACAGTAAATGCACAGGCTGGGGCTGGCCACGTGCATTTTGAACCGGTTCTCTGCAACCACTTGCAGCCAAAGAAAAGGAAGGCACCAGGGTGTGATGGCTCTTGGGTGACCTTTGAGATGGGATCCCAGGCTGAGCCCAGCTCAGTCTGAGCACCAGCTGGCTCAGGTTCAACCTGCACTTGTGGCCAGAAACAGAGGACAAAACCCTCTGGAGTCTCTGCGGGTTTCACGGATGAGAGGAGACCAAGCGCCGCCTGTGCCATTCATTCACTTATTTTAACCCAAAGCAGGAAAAATTGAGAAAAGTTTCCTTCCGTCCAACAAAGGCTTGAACTGATGCTTCCTGTTCCCTTGGCAACAGTGTTAAACAGGCAGAATAAATAAAAGCACTGATTTCCCCGTGAGCAGCTTCGCCTCTGACACAACCAGGGGCCAGTGATGCGTAAAGCAAGCAGCTTTGTGTCCAAGTTATGGTTTTCCTTCTCCAGTCCAATGTTTTTGGGCAGGTTTTGGAGCTCTGGAGAGGCATCACGTGGGCTCATATCATAGCTCTGGGTTAAGGACACTCAAGCTTCATGCAAAAGACTTTTTCAAGTCTCTCCATTTAATAACAGCAATTTTTCACAGAAAAATATAATGAGGATGATGGAATCGTCATCTAGAAGCAGGACTAAATTTAAATTTTTCTAAATTTTAGAAAGTGTAAGAAAAAACCCCACCCTGATATGTCTTTTATACAACATTTTTATTGATTCCTGTATAAGAAATCTGATTGTCAAATGTGTAACACTGAGAGTTTGGGACAAAGATGTATGGAAAAGCTACGGTGTGTGAGTCTTGCCCAGAGTTATGGCGCCTTCAACATGTGTGTTAGTAACTGCTCAGTGACCCAGGTTGTTGCCCAGTTCTGTGGAAGCTTTGGAAAGCTGAGTGATGTCCTTGTCCTCTGGAATGCTGCTGTTTTCCTCACTGAAGCACTTGGGCTCAGCACCACTGCCCAGGTTGGGACCAAAACATTTATTTATGCTATAGATAAGGGGTTAGATGGGGAGCTGTACCTCCCTTCTCCTTCACAGGTGCTCAGAGATCACTGTGCCTTATGGAAGCTGATAGATGTGTTTGTATGTTTTTTTTAAAGATGTACCCTCTAAGCTGCTCTGTTATTCAACAGGATTTATTATTCTGCAGAATCTGGGCTCCTTTTGATTTCCTTCCTGCAACCTAGAGAAGCCAAACAGTGAGTGATATGTTTACAAAGAATGTTTAAAAGTGCTGTATCTCTCTTTCACTCTTCCCCCCCATTTCACAGAATGATTCAATCCCTCAAGACGACTTCACGCCAGAAGTGTACAGAGTGTTCTTAAACAACCTCTGCCCTCGGCCTGAGATCGACCACATCTTCTCTGAGTTGTAAGAAAAGACACTCATTCATTTATTTTTGTTTACTTATTTTCCCCATTCACAGATTTTCTGGGCTGGGGGTGGTAATTGGGTTATTTAGACTATGGCAACATGCAGTACTTGCCAGTAACAGATTTAATTGTCAAGCAGGGCTGTTATTTAACCTTGGGTGCCTTCTCTCCCAAGCTTTTGCCTACATTTCTAAGGATTTGTTCCTAGAGGAACTGAACTGCCAGGTCTTGGGTTTTTTTTCACACGGATCAGGGTAGTTTAGGCTTCCAAGAAAGTAAAAGGAAGCAGAGTAATAAGCATTAACAGCATGCAATAGGCACGAGAATTTGTATAATCGCCCCCAAAAGCTTAATTAAGAGTTTCCAAAAAAGTGCAGTAACTTTTAGGGTTTGCATGTCATGAATTCACACCGTGAAATTAAATTAGCAGCTGGTTACGACTGATTTCATACATCCTGTGACAAGCTCTGTAACCCGTGGTGCTTTACCCCGGCGGCAAATTCGTACCCTTCCCAGTGCCAGCGGATCCTGGTCAATGGAGTCAGAGCATGAAGCAAGAGGAGAGAAAAGCAATTTCCCAAATGCATCCCAAGACCACCAAAGCAATTACTGAACGCGTTTGTGCAACGCTGCTGCCCTGACATTTTGCTTTCGGGCTTGTTTTCTCTGCAGCTGAGGTTTCAGAGGAGCACAGCCTTGTCCTAGTTTGCTCCTGCTGAACCCGGGGCAGGCTCTCCCTTCCTGTCTGCCAGAGCAGAAATAGGCCAGTCCTGGGTGCCACAGAGACAACCCCACAGGGCACAGCCCCTGGCCTGGAGGCTTCCTGGATCTCCATCTGGGTACAGCTTGTACCCAGCTCTGCTCTTTTTACTGCCTCTTTAAATAGGCATCTTTTTGTTTGCTTTGCAGAGTGCCTTGCTGTTTTTAGCAGGTTTGTAATGAAAAAGACCCAAACACATCCTGGAATAATGAAATCAGGGCTGCTGTCATTCAGCATTAAACCCAAATAGTTGGGCCAGGAAGGAGTGGTTGTGGCAAGCTCAGGATCGAATTCTACATAGTCTTCTCTTTTACTGTTTTAAATAGCTTAATTCCAGGAATTCAGAGGAATGAAAGGCTTTTAGCAGTGCTCTAAATTTTCCCATTGATGTCAGTAATGCTGAAGGTTTTTAAAGATCTTCCTGCTACAAGTTTGATGGAGAGTCTTTGTCGTTACATGCTGGCAAAGTAAATTAGTCGTGAGACACAGCGGGAGGATGTTTTTGTTGTTTGATACTTTAAATCTTGTTTTGGTTTCCCTGGGAAGTTTCAGGACATTGAATGAGATTTCAAGGAAATGTATTGTAATGCCTTTGCTGTTGCTTGAATTTTTCTGCAGCGGTGCCAAGAGCAAACCATACCTTACTGTTGATCAGATGATGGAGTTTATAAATTTGAAGCAGCGTGACCCACGATTAAACGAGATCCTATATCCACCACTAAAACAAGAACAAGTTCAGGTGCTGATTGAGAAGTATGAACCCAACAGCAACCTAGCAAAGAAAGGTCAGTGCTTTTTATACTCTTGCTGTACTTGGATTCTGATTTCAAACAGTAACCCAGTTATCCTACAGCACATGCTAAAGGAAAATTTGCCTCCAAATCCAGTTGCATTTCCAGCTGTCTGTGGTTTGGATCTTACAAGCCTGGGAGACATCATGTGGTGTGTTTAGGTGTATTTGGTTGGGTTCAGTTTAGAAAGGATGGGGCTGGTTTCAGTATTTGCTTTTCAGTGTATATCACTGATGGAACAGTTGCTCTGCTATGTGAGCTTCAGCAGAAACCTTGCTGTCACATGGCTGTTCACCAGCAGCTGAAATGCAAAATTGAAAGAAGAAATCAGGGACAGTCAAACTAAGCACATGATAATTCTGTAATTTAATCATGGTATTAAGTCTAGCCCTCTGCTTTTGGATGAAGGGGTGTACAGAGCGAGACATGAGATCAGCTCAGTGTATTTCGTGCTGTAATTCCCTCTCGAACATCTCAGGTGTTGTCAGGGCTTAACTGGGCATTTCACCAGAACCAGTGAGAGAAATCCTGCTCAAATCTCTGCAGATGTTTGCTACCACCACAAGCCTTAAAATAGCATTCACTTTGTGTCTGCATCCTGCTTTATCCCAGCCCATGCATCCTAATGGTTACCTCAGCTTTTGATGTGTTTGCACCTTACAAATTTTGGGGGCTTGGGAATATCCTGCAGAATGGGTCTAACATGAAAAAAATAGTTTGGTCCAGAGACTGTGGATCCAGAGGCCACACAAAGACATCTTTCCCAAAAGTCTAGAGGTTCCCTGAAGGCACTCCAGCCCTTGTCCCTGGGAGCCTTCTGACCTTGGCATCTTCCTGAAGGAAACCCAGAGCTCTCGATGCCATAGTCAGAGTTGTTTCTCAGATACTTCTGATTTTTCTCATAAGGCTTCTTATTTCTTCTGCTTCAGTCAACCTTAGTGTTCCCAGAGGTTTTGCTGGAGGGTTAAATCCTGCTTCTTTATCATATTCATGCAAACTTTTGACGTCAGTAGGAACAGGAGTAAATGAAAACACGTTGTGACCTCCTTTCTCATCTGGGCAAATATTAGAACAGTCCTCTGTGCTTACCTTATTTCACATCAGCGTCAGGAAAGTCTGGTACCTAAAAGATCATTGTTCTTACCCAAATATTGGCACTTCATATAAACCAAACAAAGGATTTATTAGGAGGTGTGCTAGTGGAACACCAGAGTCGAAATGAAATCACCCCCTGACTAGCAATGAGGAAGAGCTGAATTTAACAAGCAAGAGGCAGATCAGAGAGAGTTAATTCCTCTTGTGGGATTGTGGGGGGTATTTTTCCCTCTTCAGACTTGTGCTCTGAGGTCCAACTGGCACAGCCTGAGAGCCACCTCTGTGCTGAGGATGCCACCTCATGTAACACCCTGTCTGGCAGCGGAGCTGTAGCAATTGGCACATGCTCCAGTGCAAATCTCCCAGGCTTACTGCCTTAAAATGACAGGAATTGGCTAATCAGGAATGACATGGGGACACAATATTTTCTGTACATCTGCTCCGAGTTGGGAATGCAATTCACTGTATATTAAATGAAGTGTAGGTGTGCGCTCAATCCTACACTCCTAGAATGATTGCCAAAAAAGTGCTTCACGTCTATAAAATGTCACCAAAATGTAACTGGATATGTAAAACAATTATTTAACCTCTTAATATGGTGTTCTCTAAAAGGGGTTGTCACTCAGGCTTTCTGCTGTCAGGAAGGACAATTCCCAAAGTTGTTGAAGTGGAATTTCTGGGCAGTTCTTGGCCAGAATCACGAACACAGGTACCAGGGCAACTTCTGAGAGTGTGATGCACGTGCCTCTTGGCAAATAAAATTTTATGCATTGCAAAGTTCTTTTTAAATAAAAGTAGGGGTTTTCCCCTTGAAAACACAAATCCAAATTGATAAAATGGAAACAATGTGCCTTTGTATAACACCCGAGTCCTTACTGCCCATACCCTGTTTGGACAGTTCTGGACCTTCAGTTGTCTGGCAGTTATTCCTTCCAATTTCCTGTCTGAGTTCATTATCTGTGCACAACCACTGTACAACAATATTCTCTTTTAGTTATTCTCTCATGGTTAATTAAATTGATTTCTAGTGACCAGTTGTACTGTCTGTCAGCTTTCACAGCACTGTTCAAACACTTTTGACATCTCAGGATTTCCCTGATCACCGCTGTGGCCCTTTTGTTGTACCTGTTGCTGCTCAACTACAATATTTTGAGCACAGCAAGCAAGAGCTGGCCATAATATTTTAAACTTTTCCAACATGGCTCCTCAGGTACCTGGTAAAATCAGGAGTTCTGAGTAAAAAGGCTGCCCATGTTCCTGCTTGTCACTGACGTATTTTTAGGTGTATTTATTGCTGAGGTACAACTGAGCTTTTGCAAAATCAGCAGATACACAGGCTTGACATCTGCAGAGGTGAAGCATCTGGAGTAGTATTTTACTGTGGTGGCAGCAGGCCATTGTGATTAATTCTTTGTGTCGTGCAGAGAAGGAGGTTAATTCACTGTTTCCTTATCAGCTGGAAGCAGGAGGAAGTCCCTGGTACTGCTGAGCAGTCTCTCACTGTCAACAGAAGTGTTCTGGGGGGCTGTTAGGGCTGGTGAGGTACCAAGCTGTAGTTTGTGCTTTCAGGCTGTGAAGATTTGCAGTGACTGTCTGGCATAACTGCTAAATATGTTCCCTTTCATGTTGCCATGTTGGTAACAGGATGTGGGTCAGTAAATAGATTGCCAGGGGATTTATTGGGAATTTCCTGATTTGCTTTTATTTAATTCTTTGATTTATTTTTATTTAAAGGCTTGTATCAAGGTAAGTTATTCAGGGCCTTGTGACATTATGGATGGGAGAGGGGACATTGATGCCAAGTTTCAAATGTCTCTGCTTGCGGTGTCCAAGCTCCCGGGAGTGACAGTCCTGCTTTCTGGAATTATGGTAAATTTACCGTGTAAACTTGCTTCACATTCTGCAGAAACTGTCCTGTGGTACTTCCTGACTTAACGCTGCAATTCATCTCTAAAAGTTTCTGTGTTCCAAAGGACCCCAGTGCTTTGAGAGCTCAAATCTGAGTGTCCCAGTTTAAACCTTTCATTCTGAAACCAGTGAAGTGCTTTGAAAACCACTGAGCCACAGCCTTGGCTCGAGGGACATCCCGTGTCCCTTGAAGGCTCTAAACATGCAAGAGGAGCTGTACCCACGTCCCAGACTGGCAATGAAAGCAGTGAAGAACATGGAACCAAAGGGCTGCCAGGGAAAGGAGTTGTGAAAAAGCTGCAGGTGTAAAATGTGTGCTTCCCCACCATCATCCTTGGTGGGAGCAAGACAAGAGTTAGGTTATTATCAGCCATTATTTTTAGAGTGGTCTTTATGGAATAAGCTTTCAAAGTAGAGTTTGGGAGTGCTTTTGGAGATTTTTCCTGGGCAGTGTGTCTGCACACCAGATTGTACTTACTAGAAGACATCTTTGAGAAAGATGCTAATTTTTTTTTCTCATTAAGGATGCATTAATTTAAAAACTACCTCTCTTTATTTAGCTTTGCACAGAGGAAAATAACTTTGCTCTCGTATTTCACAGTGTTTCTCTCTCCACATTTTCTGAACTGTACTTATTTACTCTGTGTCAGTTTTGGTTAAACATGTGTTTAGAAGGATTCAGGGTAGTTCCAGACTCCCTTTGACTTCCAGTATTAATTCTGCTTTGCAGTGCACGTTTATTGGTGGCTGTTGTGCTGATTTCTTCTTGGGTAATAAAATAAACTAAGCAATTAACACTGGATTAAGATGTAATTTTACACAGCATTTACTGTATGTATTTTTCCCATGGCAGCCTTAACACCAGGCAGTGTTCACTTCAGCACAAAATGTGGTTTTCCTCCCTTAAACATCAATACAATTCAAATATTTTCATCCCACTGCATTAAATTTACCCTTTAGTAACTACTTAAGAATAACTCCACATTGGAGTCTTTTAATGGCAGAAGGGGGGGTCATTTCCTAAGCAACAGGTTTTAATGGGAAAAACAAGTACCATACAACTATGGCTGTACTTTTAAGGCATAGTTCCTAATATTTAAAGCCTGAATTCTGGTTTATAAATCATTCAGGCACGTGGTAGGGGTTTCTGGCATGAAAGTGTTACAAAACAGCTGAAATTCTTTGCCTTCCAAACTCTAACACAGCAAATTAAGAACACTTACCAAAAAACTCATTAACTTTGGGATTTACAGTGTTTTCCAGCATTCCAGTTGTACAAGAGGAGATTTCTCAGCAGTGTTTCTCAATCTCAAATGATGACAGAACAATAGATCCAAGTCAGGATTTATTACTCCTTAAAATGCTGAAGCAACACCAAATTCATAGTCTGTCCCATGCTGTCAACTCCAAGTGCTGAGTTAAGTAGTTTACCAGAAAGCTTTTTTTTACTGCTATTTTAAAATATATATATGTGCAGCAAATGTTAGCATGGATAATGTATCCACATAAATAACTTTGTCTCTGCTTGTCAAAATGAATTTGCAAAATATGTTTCTGTAATACGCTGTATTTTCTTTTGAGGAGCTTGGTTTTTAGTTACTAGTTAAACTGTAAAATTAATTTCATATTCATTTCTTGTAATTGTTTGGAAGGTTTCATCTCAAGTAAAAGACTAATGTTGTAAAAATCTTTTAGAGTGTAAAGTCCTCAATTACGAGGAGGATTTTTCGCATCTGCTCTTCAGGTAAAGTGCATCGTCTTTCTAATTGTAACAACTTGATAGCAAAAGCAATCAGGGATGAGGAGTGGTAAGAATGGATTTTGCAACAGTGAACACAGACACGGAGTATCTGGCTTAGTAAAATAGCAAAAACTTTAACCTTTTACTCTTTGGTTGCATTTTAAAAGTGTAGGAACTGGCTTGGATCCCAGCCCCATGTGCTTATGCAGAGTTGGGGTTTGCTGTTGGCAGTGCAGGTAATGAAAATATCAAAAATATATTTAGGGTTCCAGGCAGGGCAAGTCTCCCAATCTTTTGTGTGTGGTGCAGCTACTTTGAAAGAAGCATGAGCTCTGCAGAAATGCATTTTGGGACTGGTGTGTGGTGCCAGGAACAGCTCCACTGATAGCATGAAACGGTGCTGACTGTAAAACAGCCAGAATTCATGTCTCCAATGCTGAGAGCATCAGCTAATCCTGATGGTGTCAGTCCAGCAGCCAGCCCAGACCTGGAAGCTGACCATACCAGTGAGTCCTGTCCCAGGTCCTGGAGCCCAGAGGGACCACCTGATGGGTCAAACCCTACAGGCACACTTGAATCCTGACACCGAAAATGGCTGAAAGAACCTGGGGTGACAGCGCCACAGAGCAAACATGAGCAGAGGTTTTGGGGCTGCATCATTCCCTTCAGCTTTTGCTCAGAGATAAGGGGCTTTTACGTCAATCCTGCATTTCAGGGCTTTATGGAGACATATTTTTCTGCCTGTATTGCGTTTGACTCGGCCTCAGACTATCACAGCCCATAAATAGCAAACTTAGTCTAAAAGCAAAACTATTTCTTTCGTGCTTCTTGCTGTTTTACTGCCTCTTTTATGGAACACGGGGAGGTATTCAATTTTAGCAGCAGGATTTATTATTTGAAGATGAGTATCAGTTCAAGTTTACTTCTGGAGACATAAAGCAGCGTGGACTCAAGGGCTGGAGGAAACAAATGTAGATAAACTTGGAACAAACACTGCAGGGTTTGACTCTTCATTGTGACTCGTACAAATGTGGTGCTTTCAGCTGCAAAGGGCCCCTGAGGACATGGGGGGTGACAGCTGCTGTGACCCAGTGGGTGACATCTAGAACTGGTGGCAGGGGAAGCACAGTTTTCCTGGATCTGCCATAAATGAGCTCGTTGCCATTTGGCCATCCCCTTTTATGTGTCATTTTTGGGGTTTGCCTCATCCTTTGGTCAGCTCGACTAAATAAACGTCCATCTGTGCCTTGAGGAGCTAGAAATGACTGAGATTTTTGGGATGTGTGGTATCTGTCAGAACTCTTAACAGGCTTGGAGTATGTACACTTCTGTAATACAGCAGCCATGGGAGGCAGTTTCCCTTATAATGTCAGATGTAATCATCTTAACAGTATCCTGTAGCTGGAATACAGCTGTTCCCTATAAATACACCGGGGTTAAACACTGGGGAGGCAGAAAGAAGTGGTAAACCAAAGGACAATGTTGGCAGAAGAACACAGAGGGATCGAGTGGCCTTGAATAAATTTAGGCTGGAAATGAAGAGAACTTTCCTAACAATATGGTCCTGGCACAGACTACCAGAGGTAGGAAAGAGGGCAAAAAAAGCGATTTGTTTGTGAAAGGCATTGTCCACGGCAGTGCCTGCAACTGCAGGACCAAGGGCAAAGATAAGGAAGGCCTTTTAAAGGGATCTAAGCCCCTTCTTTTCAGTTTACTTGCACTGTCTTTGCAGTGCCACACCTTTATTCTTTTCCACTTCTGTTTAATATTAATCTTCAGCTGCAGGACTTCCTAGAAGTAAAAATATTAGCCATGCCTGTTTTCTTTTTTATGTTTTTTTTCACCACCTATAGCGTGCTTATACTCTTATCTCTTCCCATTATACTACAAGACAGTCTTTCTGGCAAGTGCATTAATAGCTTATGTAGAGAAGTATCACTTAAGAGGGGAAAAAAAAAAAGTATTTTTAGATGTGTTTTCATACAACTTAGCAATTGGAAGTAAGCCAACATGTAACGTTATCCCATCTCCCAGGATCACTCCGAGTTATTCTACAGAGGGTGTTTTTCAAAGGTTTGGGAAGACAGTGACATATTCCAGTAGTGTCCTTCTTTCTAGTCTGTCAGAAATAGCTATAGTATTGCTGGGATTAATGGTATTTTTATCTGTCTGAGTTAAAATCTTTCCCCTCAGTTGGTTGTCTGCCTTAGAAATGTGCCATGTTGCAAAGTGCTTGTGCCACTCCTGGAAGACAGGAGCTGAGTCTAATGTAAAGCCTGCACAGACCAGGCCAGCCCTTTGAAGCAAAACTGAATTTGGAAAGGGAACAAAACAGGCAAAGCAGAAAAGTCCTGCCAAGGAGTAAGCTGCAGTCCTGTGTGCTTCTCTGGCTGGCTGCAGATGGAACACTTCTTCACAGACCAACTCTGAGGTGGAGTTGTTCACCCTGCTTCAGTCTTGAGACTTAGGGGAGAGATTGGTACCAGAGTGGGGGTTTCCCCCACTCCTTAACAATTACTGGATATTCAAGTTTATATATATATGTATCTGCTAAAGTTTTAGAAACTGTTCCAAGACTTGTTTTCCTTGACACAAAACCTCTACTTACTGGAATCTCTGAACTGTGTCCATGCTTTTTAACAGTAGAGGTTTTCGAAGCTGCTCCAGACATTTGAAGGATCAATATCCATTCAAAATAAATGTGTTTCCAACATATAAATTTTGAGGAGGAGAAAATATCGAGTGTTTAAAATCTTCCCTGCTTGGGTGTGTGTTTTGCTGTTCTCTAGCAATACCAGAGAAAAATATATCCCTTTCATAGGCTGTAGCCCCTGTGGGTTAGAGCCCTTCTTTCTTGGGAGTTGGAAAGGGGATGAAAAAGCCTGTGAGTTGTAATAAAATCAGTAAATAAAGAGCATGCTCAACATTGCACAGTGGCTTTAAGATCTTGTTAAACCCGTTGGCTCATGCCTGCAGGCACGAGTGAGATTTGGAAACCTGTCTCTTCTTGGGTGCCACTTCCTCCTTTCCCTTTGGAGATGGCAGTGTCCTTGCAATGCTCCCAGAGTTTTAGTTCTGATGGAAGTGTGAGGTTTGCTGTTTGGTGTGGCTTGCCTGGAAGGTGATGGGAAATACTTCCTCCCTGGAGTGAGCTAAGTGTCTTGGGCTGCAGTACCTCTTCTAATGGTTCAGAAAAATGGTTTTCCATCTGCAAACACATTTTCTTGCCAAAAAAAAATTGGTATCCGCTGTTAGTTTTCTCTGTGCACTTGTACAGATGCTAAAGTGAATGTGATAGCTTCATTAGAATGACAAGCATTCCTGGTTCAAACATACCGAGCTCTGCTTTGCTTGCTTGGTGCTCCTTCCTCTGCAAAATATTCTGGATCTCAGAGTCATTGGGCATGAGAGATTTCCACATGGATTAACTGATACTGAGCAAGCTCTTTTATGTCGGCTACTTCAAGCACAACATGTTTACCTTCCCGTGTTTTCCCTCCCTGACTGCTTGTCATTCAGTGAGCTTTTCCTTCTGATCTTGAATTGGAGTTACCATTCTCTGTTTATAATCGCATTTCCCCATGTTTTGTTACAATATACTCATTCAAGGGTAGAGCAAGGAATCTTGCTCTATTCTTTTCTTTTTGAGTGAATTTTCCATTTCTTTTTCAAGAACATGTTACCGAAGACAGCTTGTTTTGGTTTGTGGCCAGGTAACTGTCTAATTACAGAAAGTATTTGAGCAAGTATAACTGAGGGCAGAATCGGATCCGTTGTGTTTTCCTTTAAGTTTGGAGAACGGAAATGAGATTTGAACACAACAGGATATTGTCCTGCTTTGATTTTAAAGGATTTAAGCAATGAGACAACCAATAAATCTACTGCAAGACTGTTTCCTAGCACAGTTAGTTGTAGCACTGCCAAGCTTTTTCAGACACTCACCCCAAGTTTTCTGTGGCTTACTCTGATCTCATTACCTGTTTTTGCCTTCGACCACTGTGACTGTTCTTCCTCATCCTTGTTGTTTATGCTTAAACCACTCGTTGACAAATATGTCGTTGCCACTTCAGCTTTACTGCTTTGATTTTTCTTGTTTTGGCGTATATTGTGACGTATTCATAACAGTTCTCTAAATAACCTTCTCTATATAGAGACTTGTTTCTGATAATAAGTAGTCAAAAGTGACTCATGAGACTGGGTGCAGTGTCAGTGGTGCCATTTAAGACGCTTGATGTTGTTGGTAACTAATTAATTTAAGCATAAATTCTGGCCATTTGTAGGATTGATGGTGTGTTTAGATTTAGTTATGGATACAAGTGTTGATATATTTGATTACATGCATGTTTAACTCTTCCATCAATGTCTTGATAATAAAACGTCTTTCCAATCAATTATTATTTTTTTTTAATCACCTTTTTTGGTGCAGCTGCATACAGAGACGCAGTTCTGTTCTCTGCATCTCATCTGCTTTTCAGGGTGATAGATTTCTAGGCATCTTCTTTCCAATTGAAATCAGAATTTTGGATTTTTCTTTGCTCTAGTGATTAGTTATGTAGCTTGAATTATTGTATGTGTGTTCTCATTTGATGTGTGTGCCATTTACCTGGTTCATTACAGCTTTACCCTCTTGTTTTGCTAACAGCTACCAGAGAACTGTCTTTTCTTTAAACTCTGTGTTGTTGGTTCTACTTTTTCACTTTATTAAAGACTTTATGATACCAGACCTACTGCTGATTAACATGTCAGCCTCTAGGTTTTTTATGCATTTAAGATGTCAAATTCAACGAAACCCTGATCTTCTAGTCTGACCTCAGTTTATTTCTATCTGTGCTTTTTACAGATTAGTTCTTCCAATAAGAAAAAATTTGAATTTAGAGAACTTCATTAAATGCTTCACTAATATTCAGATACAGCAATTCAGATGTATTGCCCTTCCTGTATTCATTAATTGGATAAGACTGTCTGACTAATATGAATTTCTGCCTTTACTGATCATTGAGAAAACTGCTCAAATGGAGGAGTTACTGCCCATTTCTACATGGGGTGTGTAAGTGATGGTTGGTGCATACGTATTTTGATATATCTGTAAATCCTAACCTGAGACCCGAGAGTCTTTACCTCTTTAGTGTTTTTTCTCAAACAAAGCAGCACTGATGTTCCTGGGGTAAAGTCCAGCATCTCAGTTGTAGAGTTGAGGCATTTTCAGTCTGGGCTGAGGTTGTACCATATTCTCTCCTTGTGATGACTTTGCCGTGAAGAGAATGTTGCTTGGACAATGCAACAGGACACTCCTGTCCTGTCCTAGTTTGCCAAACTGAATTCAGGCAGAAATTCCATTTGCACTGTGGCAATACAGTAATAGCATGTGTGTCTGGAAAGCCAAACAGGGTTCAGCATCATTTTCAAAATCACTTGGATGCAAATGCTGCAAGTGTCATCAGAGTGGCTCTGGCACATCGTGTCCCACACAGTGTGGATTTTATGTAAATTCGTCCCTGTGAACTTCTCTGCTGGCTCACAGAGCTGCAGAGCAGCGAGCAGCTAATGTGTGCCCAGTGTCGAGAGACACACCAGGGGTATGTGCATCCTACTCAACACTGGGCATGAAATTTTAATACCTAATGAGCTGGAAATTGCAGTGCTGGTTTGTGAGATAGAATTCCCACTGGGACACGTTGTACAGATCTCTTGCGGGATTATCAACTATCTGCTTTACTTGTAGGATTCTAATCTTAGGGTTGAGAGGACTGCTCAGTTGTGTGGGATTACAGCAAATGTGATTCATACTGCAGATTGCATTGGAGTAGACCTGTTTTCTCTGTCAGACAAAATACTGTTGTAATTCTGTGTCGCTGACTGGGAGATGTGAGGCACCAATTAATTGTCTCTTTTCCTTTTCTATTTGTTTTCTTTTTTACTTTATTAACATCTCTTGGCACAGTTGTACCTTCCAGTTACATTCTGAGTGGGTAACAGCATGGGTGTAAAAAAATGGAAAGCACTATGGAGTTTGCAAATATATGGAAAGAAATGTTTAAGATCTACATGGGCAAACCTGTTGACAGTCTACAAGCAAGTGCACATTTTAATTGTCGTACAAAACATCCACAGATTTGAAGGGACAAGCAAAGGCTCTTTGATGTTAAAGTTACAAGACTAAAGTGCAAAGAAAAGCATGCAGATAAGTGGTCTTTTCTGCTGTCAGTTGTATCTCTCTTGTTTTCTGTCCCAAGCCTGCCCAAAGGACTGGAAGGCTCCTTGGAGCAGGTTGGGCAGACTCCAGGGAAAATGGAGTAGCTGCACATCCAGCGTACCTGACAAAACAAGGGGGATGAAATTTAGATCCAGCAGTTGGGTTGAGAGGTTTGCAGGGTTAGGTGCACTCCTGTATTTCCCTCAGACTACTGCACTGCTGGGGTTTTGGTCTTTATCCTGGGCCTCTGCAGAGGGCACTGAACTGGTGGAGAAGCTTCTTTTGGAAGCTTGGCCCTACTTTGAACCCTCATATCTTTTATCTTGTGCTTGGCACAGTGCTGCAGGTGCTGAGTGAGCAGGGGTTTGTTTATGTCCTCCCGTTGATGAGCTGGCAAGCTCCCAGGGACACACAGGCATTTCCACATCCAGAACAACATGCTGGTCATGCTGGCACTCTTAAGGGGATTGGGAAAGCAGGATCTTGTCAAGTTACCTATGTCTCATTAAGCAGCAGAAGAAGGATTGCTGTGTCAAAAGCAGCCTGTGCCTTTGCCAACCCTGGGAACTGCATGAGAAGAGTTTTACAAGGGGCTGTTTTCTGTGTCTGTGCTGGCACAGGGAATGCACTGTGCCCTGGCCCTGCACAAGGACTGGCACAGACCCTGATGAGACAAATGTGCTGGGTTCTCTGCATCTACTCAAAGAGGATGGTGAAGAGACAGTCTTCAAGAGGAGCCTCCGAGAAGTATATTCACAAAGTAAAGGCTATCCTGTCAACCATTTCAGCTGGCTGGCTGGAATTCCTGTTTCATGGTAAACTTGTGAGCACCATCTCCCAGGAAGGGGAATATTCCAGATCTCATAAACTTCAGAAGAAAACATTTTGATTTATGAGTGTTGACAAGATCCGAGGGCCATAGAAAAGGGGATTCATGTAATTACTGTAAATTTTGTGGATTTTCAATAGATCGTTTGCCAGCAGTATGTCACCTGCCTGAAAACAGCTTCCAAGAAAAAGGATCTCTGGGAGAACTGAAATGACTTCTGCTGTCTTTACGACCAGAAAAGAGCCTTGATACTTACCGACAAAGTAACAGTTACATTTTTATGTGGTTTTCTTTAAACTGCCACCCAGGAGCATTTATGTGTCTAATCCAGTGTGGAAGGTGTGGGATTATGTAGCCAGAGCTAATATGGAAATACTGTGAAATGCTCAGAACTTGCCACTTCATTGTGCTTTTCGTTTTTTTTTTCCTCCCTTGTAACTATTTTTAAGCAATCAAAATGGAGCCAGGGATGCAGAAAAAGATAAAGCTGCTGCACAAACACTTCCCGTGTTTCATATAATGAAGCTGATCACAGTCAGGAAATTCAATGGAATCTCTCAGCATATTCCTCTTCTAGTAGGAAATTACTTCTCCTTCCTTCCAAATTTTAGTGAAAAAATGCCAGATTTGGTTGACCTCACTTGTTTGTCAATCTGGGGGTTCTTTTTTTGGTCTCTGCATGAATTTCACTACCCTGAAGGTCGTATGGAGCAGCAGTCTGAGGTGTCCTGAGGAACCACTTGCTAAGAAACTGCTTCACACACTGCTGCAGGTGAAACACTGCTGGGGACTTTTTTGGAATCCCCTCTATGGGCTTCCTTTCTGCAGTAGTGATGTTTGGATGCAGCAGGTGGGACTATCGCTGACAAACCCTCCACCAAGTAACTGGAAGATAAAGCTAAGCTTCCGAATCAGAAGGGCAGGGTAGAAAGGGGATTGTGGGCACCCACAGAAGGACTGCTGGCATGGGCAACTAAAGTGTAAGCAGAGCTTAAATCCTCAGCACAGAAGAGTAGCACAGGTCTAAAGCCAGAACCTGGTTTGGATAGGTCTGTATGAGTTTGGACTAGATTTGTCCTGTGAATTGATGGTATAGGAACTTCATAGTGTGAATAAGTGTCTGCATGGGCAAACGGGCAGTCCTGATAGTGAGGGCACTGTGCCCTGCATTTCATACCTAGAAATGGGTAAAATGTTCAAAATACAGGGAGAAATCAAGGTCCCTTTCTTTTAAAAGCCTCCTTCCTGTTGATAGAATGGATTTTGGAAGGTATGTAGGTGTATAAATACAAAGAGAGGCATATAAAGACATTTCTAGACTTTCCAGTGCCTCTAGCTCTTGAAAGTTTTTAATTCAGGTACATTTGTAGAGTTACATCAAAGTTTATATAATCTTTACACAAGTGTTCAGCTACACATTTCTAATATTGAGGTACTGGGAATGTCTGTGACTAGGAATACATTAGACACTTTTGTATTTCTCCTCAATACTTGTTCTTATATTTTCCAGACCTGTTCCAATGTACAATAAAGACATTAAAATTGATCTGCTGTTTATTTGGCAGGCACCAAACTTTATCTGGCCACTTATGCGTGCCTTGACAATCAAATCCCCTGCGGCTGACATTCATCACGAATTTCCTCAGTCCACTGAGGCCAGAGACCAACACCACACCTGAGCGTGTGCAGTTCAGAGCTGGTGGTTCTGACAGACACTGTGATTTATCCAGAAAGGCTGAGTATGAGGGAGGAAGAGCACAGAACGTGAGGAGAAAAGTGCAAAATGTGAGGAAAAAGGTGTGAAGTGTGAGAGGGAAAGTGGAAAGTGAGGAGAAAAAGTGCCAAAGTATGACGGGGAAAAGGGGAAAGTGTGAAGGGGAAAACGCAAAGGGGGGGGGGAAGTGAAAATTGTGAGAGGAAAAAGGGCAAAGTGTGAGGAAAAAAGTGCAGAGAGTGAGGAAGAAAAAGTGTAAAGTGTGAGGGGAAAAGTGTGAGAGTAAAAAGTGCAGTGTGTGAGGGGGAAAAAGTGCAAAGTGTGAGGGGAAAAGTGTGAGAGTAAAAAGTGCAGTGTGTGANTGCAGTTCAGAGCTGGTGGTTCTGACAGACACTGTGATTTATCCAGAAAGGCTGAGTATGAGGGAGGAAGAGCACAGAACGTGAGGAGAAAAGTGCAAAATGTGAGGAAAAAGGTGTGAAGTGTGAGAGGGAAAGTGTGAGGGAAATAACAGAAAATGTGAGGGGGGTAAAGTGCGCAGTGTGAGGGGGAGAAAAGGCAAAATGTGAGGGAAAAGTATGAAGTGTGAGAGAAAATCTGCAGAGTGTGAGGGGAGAAAGTGAAAAGTGTGCAGGGGGAAAGTGGAAAGTGAGGAGAAAAAGTGCCAAAGTATGACGGGGAAAAGGGGAAAGTGTGAAGGGGAAAACGCAAAGGGGGGGGGGGAGTGAAAATTGTGAGAGGA